>JZKD02S2408479.1:0-11029 GCA_000966675.3 Picea glauca
GACAACTAAGAGGTCACCTACCCACTGTCACCTTAGGCAGGTGTCCCCGTCACTTTAGAGGTGAGGTAGTCACCTCAAGGGGGGAATCCCGGTGATCCTAGGGGGAATGAGATGAAGAAAGATGAAGATGGATATGAAATCCCTAGAGGTCAAATGTAAATGATATAAAGGTCTTGGAATGAAGCCTTGGGAAGGTTTAAGGGTTGCCAAATGAGTTGAGTGACCTGCAAAGTGTGAATAGCTGCCCGAGACACAAGGAAAACCAAGCATATAGTGTAATATGTTAGTTGGACAAGCAAGTTAAGCTTGCTGTCCCTAATTTGCAGCAACAATAAATGATATATATTAGCTCAATACAAATAACAAAGACTGCAAAATAAGTGCTAAGTATGTGATAAATAAACATGAGATAATGCTAGTGAAAGCTAGCTCAACTCACCAATGATTAAGCAACAACTTTAGCACAAATAGCAAGGCTGAAACAAAAGCTTACTGCAGAGATATTATCAGCCTTATGGCTGTAGAAAAATTGTTACAACAGTAGTAAAATCCGTCACTGAAATCCGTAAAGAAACCACCTAGGAATTGCCTTAAACCAAATAGAACAAGTAGGCAAACTTTTAGCAAATTTTGATGGTTAAAGCACAAGTTATAAGTGACTTTATATTAGGGTTTCTGCAGTCAAGTTACCAGCCTTATGGCTGTAGCAAACCAAGCCCTATATCAGCAAAATTATCCAACACAAATCTCTTGTAATTGGCTCAATGGATGCGCCTAGGTTAGTAGAGGTTTAGGGCAGAAATTTAGGCCTAGTCTAGGGTTTAGGAGCTAGTTAGGGTTAGTTACCTAGGGTTAGTGCAGCCCTAATGGCTGTATGTTAGTGTCTATTACAAAAGCAATTTGTAGTGGTTGAAAGGGGACACCTCAATGAGGTAAGAGAGCTAAAGGCTCAAGGAACACTTCCCCAAAGAAAGAGACTTAAAACTTGTAAAATCACGTTTTCCAAGGCAATAATTTTGTTTCTCCAATGCAACAAATAAATGACTAGTGCTCTTAATAATTGGGTTAATGGGGTCATGCAAAGAAGCAGCTAGAGAAGCTACCTCCTTGGGGGTGTGAATCCTCTTACTCCCCAAGGCAAGTTTCTCTAGCTAGGGTTTAAGCTAAAAGGGTGTATGCCCTTATACTTCTCTTAGCAAAGCCTTGTTTAACCAATAACATGTAGCATAAAATGGAGACTATGGTGGGGGTGTATGCCCTTATACTTCCCACCTAGCTCCTAGCACAATAACCTTGACTTGAAACACATGATAGCATGAAAGTAAGGACCATACCAATTCAAGGAAAATGCTAAGATAATCCACCACAATAGAAAGAGAGAAGCATTCCAAGGCTAGCGCATCACTTCTATCAACCATACATCAAGAGATAACCGTAAACAAGAGCACAAGAGAGACAATTTGCCAAAGGTAGCGAAAATTTCAGACCAATACTTCTCACAAAAGGGAGAGTTATGTTAAAATGAGATCTTATGATCTTTTATTTATACAAAATGTCACTAAGATAATTTGTCCACATAATTAAGGGTAAACCACAAGACTAAGGGTCAACAACCCTAATCTTTCCCCCTCAACAATGTAATGTTCAACAATTCATTTAAAATTCACTTTTGCACATATGAAAACCCTAATTTTAGAAGGACGTCACCCCTTTAGGGGACGTTTTGGCACAAGGAGCAAGTCGTTGGTGTAGGAGGAGGGTGGCTAGGCTTGCCAAAGCCACATGTCAAGTATCCAAGTTACTTCCTTCATGGTCAAACCCCAATTCTCCTCAAAACGTCCAAGTGTCAATGCATCAACCACACCACCAAACCCTAACCCCCCTAGGTGACGTCATGCCTCTAGAAGTGACGTTTTGCCTCTCCTAGGAAAAACGTTTGGCATGTGGGGTCTAGGTTATGTCGTCCAAGTCATCTTTAAGGCCTTCCAAGTTTGATCTTTCTCATTCGACATGCGGGCCCTTGGCATCCACGTGTGGGATTCAAGCCCCATGGAAGCCCAAGCTAGGCTTGTTCTTCCAAACTGTCCACCGACCAGGTCCTGCAAAGACAAATAAGCACGCTCTCCAAAAATCTCAAGTCATAACATCATGATAAGTGAATCCAATCATTAAATGAGTCACCTAAGCATGTGCATCAAAGATCACTAGATCAAACAATTAAGTGATCAAAGACATTATGCAACTTGTCAAGCTTGAATATGGGAGGGTGGACGAGGTGTCCCATTGGGTAGATCTTGCCCTAGGTCAAGGAGAGTTTCCAAGAGATCCCTCTCTAATCCATGTATAGTGGGTGAAGTGGTTAGGGTCAAGACTCAATGAGCATAGGGCTCATGACATACAAGAGGTTGTAGTGTCTCATTCATGGGTTTCTTTGTAGAGGGTGTGTGGTACCTTCGTTCGCAATGCACTTTTTCCAAGCCCATTATTTTGCCATTCTTTCATATTTTTTAAGGAAAGGTTGAAGGCCATTGCCTTAGCGTGGTGTCCAGATAATGGCAATGTCACCCACAAACACCTAGTGGAAATGAGAAGGCTGACTCGTGATGAGACCCCCTTTTTCTCAGCCATGCAACTGAGAGCCATTACCCTGGCTTGGTGACCAGATGATGGTAATGTCATACCACTAGATATTCATGAACATGATAGGTCGGCTCGTGATGAGACCTCCTATCCTCCAACTAACCTTTTAAGCATTCTTAATCACATTTTATTGTGGGTTCCCCTTTTCTCAAAGATAAACGTTTCATTTGTTTCTTGGGTGATCCATGGGCAAAGCATCTAGAAGGTTCATACATAGGCTTTTATCTTTTACCCAACATCAATCCCTCTGGGCCTTCAGCCCCTTCTTCCCATAGAATGAGGGACAACCCTTTCTTGGGTCAATACACCTTAAAATCCCAAGAGATAAGGAAATGGGAGGAATAGTGATGGAAAGTTGTAAGTATGGTCGGGACCGATACGATGGCTCTTCAAGGGAGTTCCTAGTAGCAAACCCGTCCCCAAGGAAGACCACTTACTATGGCACAATTTCAACCACCAAGGTGAAGCAGGGAAAAAGCATAATGTCCAAGCATATATCATGAAATCTAGAGCAATCTAAGATAAACCATACTCAAATGCCTTAATATTGAAATGATGCTCACCATAATACTGACTTGTACCTCATGGAGCAAGGCCCACTGCCTTCCGGAAGCCAGCTAATGTGGTGGATGCCATCTGAAAATCTGCGACCTCTATGGTGGTGAGATGGGTCTCCATTTGTGCAAAATGATATTGCTGGTCATGTAGTCTCTCGGTACTCGATATCTGCAACATGAGGGCCTCGAGACATAATCTCCTTAGTTATCCACAAAACGAGGATAACATGGCTCAAGTTGAAACCAGATAGTTCCCTCCCCCTTTATTGCATACTTGGCATCATCACTAAGCTCCACATGGGTCCTTGAGTCCTCTGTTAGATTGTTGAACAACTTCCATGCTTTTGTCATATGATGAGATGCACCGTTGTCCAAGTACCAAGCACTCCTTGTGTTGGTGTTGGAAAAGAGATAGGAGACTAGGGAGAAATCCTTCTCAAAATTTGTTGCAAACTCATCTAGTTGTGTCTCTGCTGATGTTGCTGTCTACGTTATCCCTTGCCCCTTCTTCTTCTTCGGACATTATGATGCATAATGACCATACTTGTGGCATGCAAAGCACTTGATTTTACTCAAGTCCTTCTTCCCTAGTTGTGAGGTTGCCCCCTCAATGTTACCCTTGGAACCTTTTCCTTTTCTCTTCTTGGCCTGAATGACCAGAACCAGGTTCTCCTCTCCATCTTCTTGCTTGTCGTCTTTAGAATCCTCTCGAGTCTCTTTCTGGATACAATTGTCCCAAAGCCTCTGCCATTCTGGAAAATTTTCCCGAGCGTAGACTCCCTTGAAAAATGGTTCCCAAGACTTTGGGAAACCATTTGGTGCCACATTTACAAGTTCTGCGTCTTCCACTTTCTCCCCAATAGCTGCAAGTTGATCATGTACCTAAGTGATCCTCATGAAGTAGCAAGTAGCTAGTAATATTGTTATATCTAGACATCTGCATTAATCTGAGTTTATTTCTTAAGATCATCTTCCTATTCAAGTTATCGCTCTGGAATAAACTTACCAGGGCATCAAGCATATCCTTGGCTGTGTTCTTCTCATATAAGTGAGGAATACAATTATCTTTGATTGCATCCAAGATTACATGCTGGGCTTTGATATCCTTCTTCTCGTGAGCTGGCAAAGCTAGTGGATCTGTTGGTGGAGGAACTACTTTTTCAACAATCTCCCAAAGATCATATTCCTTCAAAAGAAAAGTAACTCATGCTTTTCAAGATAGGAAGTTGGATGCTCTATCCAATTTGTCTTCAACTCTCAGACTTGTTGCTGACATTCCTTAGATTTGATAATCTGCCGAGGAAATAACTTGTTGCTGAAACTGCCCTTGTACGGACTTGTATGTGCCCTGTCAGACCTGTGCAACGCGTATGTATGCACTTTACTACATTGTAAGGTGCGTATACATGCTCCACCCTTCTGTTGCTCGTATACGTGCTCTTCTCTACTGATACCCATGTATAGCTTTGTACGAATGCAAAAGCAAGTTCTGCTTCTTTATGACTGTTTCCCTGAAATCTGTCCTTCGATTTCTGACTGTTGGTTTAAAGATCTGCAAAGATCTCCTTGCAGATTTGGTAGATTTGCTGCAAGCTATTGTGGATCTGAAATCTGGCTTCCTCTCAAAGTGAAAGCTCTGATACCTTGTTGATTTTCTAATCTCGACACCTAGGTATATTGTGTACTAGTGATTTCCTTGCTGTAAATCAAATTAGCAGCTCACAAAACGAAATACACTTGCTGGAATAATCAACCAAAATAAATAGTGGAAGCAATATTGGAAACCAAATCTCATACACAATACATAAATATATTTTGCCCTTCAAATAAGCTTATCATTAGAATAATATCAAAGCTTACAAGGGCTCCCTTACCGGGAAAATGGCCCACTAAGAAATACACAACACCTGCAAACCCTAGCAACTCCTTCTTGGTTGTACGATCTCGTACTTTCACTTTTCAGACTTGTATGTGCTTGTCCTCACTATAACTCGCGTACATACGCGCTTCCCTGTACTGCAACCGACGTACATATGTGCATGTTCTCACTATGAAGTGTGTACAACTACGTACTGTTCCTGTGGCTTTGAAATCTGTCGTATTGTCTTGCAGTTGCCTCTGTTCTCTCTTCTCCTTGGTCTGTACCGATCTCTAGTTGAAAGTCCTCCACCTATTTGAGATCTCCATGAGAAAATTTCCTTCTTTGCTCTCCAAAAGTGTCTCCTCCTTTACCCTACCTTGCTTTTATAATATTGAGTTATGACCTATCCCTAATTTCTAAAGTGATTGACGGTTGAGATTAAATCTCGCCTCACTTGAGATCAATGGCTAAGATTTAATTCACTAATGTTAATAACTTCATCATTTCATTAAATAAAACTCAACTAATTAATAAAAACACTTTACTTCAATAATTACTTTAATTAAAGTAAATTAACAAGGTAGAAGGCTTTGGACGACTTCCACGCGTCTAGACACTTAGACCTGTGTAGAAGTACCTGTCCGATACTACAAACATCAACAGAGACATAATAACCATCATCATCTCAAATATAACAAGAAGAAAATTCAGCTAAAATGCGATACAATTCAAATAATACACTTACCCACACCATTTGGCAATTTTTATTATAGTCAATTCTAGTAGTATTTTTCTTCGCTTTCTCCATTTTGCTACATCACTGGAGATAGCACAATAAACACTAACCAATAATAATTCCAATTTTCACATAAACACATCCATACATAAATTACACTTCATTTAGCCAACCACTTAGTTTCCAAGTAATGTAAGCTCATAACTAAAATTACAAATTTACCAACAACTAAATTTTTACAATCCCTACTAAAATTTCAGGAACAATCATAAAGTATACTTGACCAAATTTCCAACTCTGACAGTTGAAAGTATGCTCTAGTTCCGGTTTCCTTGCTATTGCTAACTCTCATGGTGCCAACTGGTTTCCTCCCAACCATACTCAGGGAAAACTTCTTTCCATGAAACCCCCAAGTCGTGTGGGCTCTTAACCGGTTTTGGGTGCAAAATATACTCAACATGGATTTTGCCATCCACTAGAAAATATCTAGATTAGTAATGCCAACTTCCTTCTATATCCCATTTTCCATTCCAGTTAAGTTATTCATGTTGGTAGAATTTCTACGGCATTTTTGTACTCTCTAGGTCACATCTAAACCATGGATTCTCCTTTCTATTTATAGACCCCATGAGGCTAGCCACCTCACCTCCTTCATGCAAAAACGATCAATTTCTTAATTAATAATTTTCTTAATATCCATCACTCTCCTGCCATGTGTCCTTCCCATTTTTTCTTGATTATTTATTTTCCTTAAATAATTCAACTTTTAAAATAAAATAATAGTATATTTAAGAGCCCTCCTAAAAGTGGGTAATTAATTTATGCTTTAATTCATTTGTGGGGTATTTTAAATTTTACCTTAGCCTAATTTGGCATTTGGATAATTAGTTCCTGGGGAGTAATCCATATATTTTGCAAATAGAGACTCCATGCCTCCATTAAGGATTTACTGGTTATGGCCCACACCCATTTGTTGGTAAGTTGGCAAGGCTTTGCCATGTATCTCGCACATGCAATAATCTCACACATATCATGTAGATTGATATCATATAAGCATCATAATAATTGATTGCTTAATATTATCAGTGACCTTTCATGAATTTTTGTTGTTTGAATCCCAACCTTGAGTTCTCCCAGATAGCCATATCCACCCATGTCCACCTTAGGTGACCAATGTTCTGCACCACTATGATCAATTCAATCATATCACAACACATGCATGTAGATATGAAATATAAGCAATATAATACCAATGAAATTCAATTGGTTTCGTTAAACTTTCACAACATTTAAATTGGCTTGGCTTCCATAACCTTCCTCTTCATTCAATCAACTCCACTGAGGAGTCTTGCAGGTCTTGTCCACCTACCACAACTCACACTTGTTCACAACATAAGTATTCATTTCATGATCCAAGCATATATCTATCATAATGTATATGCTAATCAACTCAACAATTAGGAATATCAAATACGTCTTGTCAATCAAGTACATTCCACATGTCACATATATAGAGAATAGTCAGAGACATGGTCACTAAAGTTTTCAGACAATCCTCAAATTAACCTCCAAATCCTTCTCAAAGAAGAGTTAGGCAAGGAGAGGCATTACATACTTCCCCTCTTGGAACAAAAATTGGCCTCAAGTTTTTATGCAGTTACGAAAGACTCGTGCTATACAAATCAGATCACACAATAAGATCTTAACCATATATGCATCATTTTAATATCATAAGAGCTACATCCTTGGCCTCACGCCACATCCATAATTCACATTTTTCTGAAGTGCAAACTTCTCCACGAAGTCAAAACATAATAGTTATTACAACAAGTAACAAGCATAGCCATGTCATAGTAGACAAGTTTGACATAAAAATCAACACACCCTACTAAAATGAAGCATACAGTTAACCATATCATATCAAGATATAAATCCTTATAAGAGATATCACATTCCAAGCCTCAACTATTACATCTTCTTGTTACTTCACACAATATGAGTAGATATCTTCCTTCTATAACAATATTGAATTGACTAAGCCACAAACAAATTATAAATCAACCTACTTTTCAACTATAAATCATCTATGATTTTCGACTATTAATCTTAATTACTCTTGTTGTTTCATGCCTTATTTCTTGATCTTAATACACATGCAAAGACTTCAAGCAACTTACAAAAACAATAAACTCCACAAGATCATGAATCCTCTTCTTTATTCACATAAGTTTTAGGTTATTACAGGGGACATTTCCAACTTGAAGCTAAGCTTCAACAATTCCCAATTGCATGGGGACTTTATTATTATTATTATTTTCTTTTCATAAGCTTACAAGCTTCTGCCAGGACCACTGGCTACCCATACAATCATGCCTCTAGAGTACAAATACCCAAAAACACGCTATCCTTTGCATTTCGCATGCAATACAATCATCCATGTTGCCTTACAAATGTAGCACCCTAATTCACCAAGAGTGCGATCTCACCCTTGTTCAATTTCTCATTTAGAGAGAATCTAAAGTACACATTCTTATTAGTTAACAAGAACTCAAAATCAATTTTTCATGAATTCTCATTTCCATCATTTAAGCTCAAATAGAACTAAGTTTCATCTACAAAAGAGATGTTATCTTTAAGCATATCATTCATACTCATCCATACACAAATCCCCTCATGTTATTCTCTAGGGTTTACATGCATGGCACAAACCCTAGCGTCACATGAGAGCAATCTTTCCAAGAACATCCAAGACACTTCTCTCTCTCCCCCCTTGTCTTCTCCTAAGGTTTCCCGATGATCCCTAACATCATTTTTCGAGGGATTCCTCATGAATCATAGCATCTTGCTCCCTACAAGACTTCTCCAAGACAATACAAAGAATAGAGTATGCCAATGATAATGGATACAATAGCTCTCTCCTTCCTTTATTTATAAAGTAGGTGAGGGAGGCTAAAATAAAACAAGGTCATAAGTGTTGAATTTTAATGGTTAGCTCATGCACATGTGGTTTATTTCAATTTAGCATGTACTTGAACCATAAACAATGCAACAATACCATACACAAGTGCTGCAGTAACCAAGATCACAAGAATAATAACCATGCACAAGAACACTAGAGTTTATCTTGGGAAAACCCTTCTCAATCAAGGGAAAACCCAACAATCCTTTGCTTTAGAGTCAAGAGAAGAACCCCCACACCATAAACCCTAGAGCACACAAGAGGGTGCTCCTTTGACCTAGAAACTTGCGCCTAAGAGATGTGCGCACTTCAGCCGTACAAGTAGCTTAAGAGAAGGTTACAATGAAGTGTGTGTGTGTGATCCACAATGGGGATCTACTCACTAATATATACAAGACCTAACACAACAATAGGTGTGTCTATTGGCACAATGGGGCTAACCTGTACAACTCAGAAATATAATTAATCTTTACACAATATTGATTATCTTTTACATGGTGGGGCCGACTTGTACCCTTTACAACACAAATTAGGGTTACAATAAATCTTACTCTCAAACAATATAGCAAGGGATCCACACATCCTCTAGTGCTCAGCCACTAGGGACACGCCCACCTGTGCTCATCCACAATGACGTCACTCTCAACAGATCAACTCAACTAAGTCCATAGGAGTACCATCTGGAGATCCATCTCAAGTCAACTCAACTAAGTCCATATGAGTCTGACAGGAGATCATCTCAAGTCGTCTCAACTCAGTCCAAAGGAGCACGACAGGAGACCACACGTCATCTCAACTCAGTCCAGAGCAGTATGACACACCCATCACATGGGCTCTCTCATAGATCGTCTCAACTCAGTCCAGAGGAGAGCGACCTGGAGAATGTCACATGAAGCCGCAATCAACAACACTCCCTCTCAACTAGGGAGGCATTCTCCACCGGGCCAAGTCTCTCACGGAAGTACTCGAACTTTGTACTGGCAAGCGGTTTGGTGAAGACATCTGCAACTTTCTCGTGTGTAGAAAGGTACTGCACATGAATTGCTTTCCTTTGCACCATATCTCCGATGTAATGGTATTTGATCTCAATGTGTTTAGATTTATCGTGAAACACATGATTCTCTGAGAGCTTCACACAACTCTGGTTATCGCAATGGATAATGGTGGAATCCTTCTCATGACCAAATAAGCCTGCAAGGAGCTTTCGAAGCCACACTGCTTCGCAGACTACCACACTTAATGCAATGTACTCTGCTTTTGCGGTACTCAAAGCCACATAAGTCTGTTTCTTGCTGCGTCGGGAAACCATGGCAGATCCCAAAGTAAAACAACAATCGGATTTGCTCTTCCGGTCCACTGCCCTCCCTGCCCAATCTGCATTGGCATATCCCTACAATCTCATGTCTATACCAGAGGCATATCTTAGGCCATAACCAACTGTGCCTTGTAGATATCTGAACACATGCTTCACTGCTATCCAGTGTGTCTGTCTCGACTGAATCGTAAACTGACTGAGTACACTCACTGCATATCATATATCAGGTCTGGTTTTAACCAGATACATCAATGATCCAATCAGCTATCTGTAAAGATGTGGATCAATCTCGTTTGAATCAGAAGAAACCTCGTTCATCTTCTTCAGATTCATCACCATCGGTGTAGGCATGGATCTGCAGTCTGTCATCTCGAATTTCTTCAATATTTCAACTGTATATTTTTCTTGACTTAGGAAAATCTCATCAGTCCTCTGCCACACTTCTAGTCCAAAGAAGTAGTGCATCATACCAAGGTCCTTCATCTCGAATTCAGAAGTCAATGTACGCTTGCATTCAACAATAAGACTTTCTGAACCGGTGAGGAATAGGTCATCAACGTATAGGACCAAAATCAGGGACTCGTCACCAACGATGTGGTAGTATAGGTTGGGATCAACAACACTCTTGTTGCAAGATACCAGATATATAAAATATGCAGAACAGAAATAAAATGCTAGAAATGGCAGAATAACAGTAAAATATCCAGCATAATCTTCATAATAACACACAAATGATATAAGAATAGCAATAGAAAGAGCACTTTGATTCAGAAAGTAATGTTCACAGGCCTCTTCGAGGGGGCATCCTCCAATCGAGCAACGCTCTGTTACAATAATCTTCCAGCCAGGGTTTTCATACCCTCGACCCTTATTTATACTAAATATGTCTATTAAGAGAAACATATAGAGGAAGATCCTTCTAGAAGCGGAAGCTTCTATTAGGTCTTCTTACATCCGCCTT
>JZKD02S2408490.1:0-28720 GCA_000966675.3 Picea glauca
ACATAATGTCTTTGAGAACATAATTGTTTGACAAGGTAAACTTTGATGCACATGCTTAGGTGGCTCGTTTATTGACTTGATTTACTTATCATGATATGTTTAATTGATATCCTTGGAGGGCATGCTTGTTTGTCTTTGCAGGACCTAGTTGGTGGAGAATTTTGGAGGAACAAGACTAGCTTATGCTTCCATGGGGCTTGAAGCCCACATGGATGCCAAGGGTCCACATGTTGGATGAAAGAGATGAAAATTGGGAGGCCTATAATATGACATGGAAAACATAACCTATCCCCCCACATGCCAAATTTTGTTCCTAGGAGAGGTAAAATTTCATCTTTAGGAGCATGACGTCGCCTAGGGGGGCTAGGGTTTGGGGTTGATCTTACCAATCATAGACACATGGATGTTTTAAGGACAATGAGGCTTTGACCATCAATTAATTGATTTTGATGATTTATGTGTGGCTTTTCGAATCCTAACTACACTCCTCCTACAACAACGACTTGCTCATAGTGTCAAAACATCCCCTAAAGGGGTGATGTCACTTTGAATTAGGGTTTCTTCTCGTGTAAAAGTAAATTATAAGTGAATTGTTTAATATTATTTTGTAAAAGGGGTAAGATTATGGTTTTTGACCCCTAGTCTTATGGTTTACCCTAATATTATGTGGACAGACTATTTTGAAGACATTTTGTATAAATAGAGATCATGAGATCTCATTTCAAAACATAACTCTCCCATTGTGAGAGGTCTTTGGATGAAATTTTCACTAGACTTGGATGATTTTCTCTCTTTTTCTCATTTTTATGGTTTTTTCTTGCTATTTATGGTGAAAAGTGATGTGATATGCTTGGAGATTTTTTCTTATGCATGTGGATGGAATTAACTTGGAAGATTAGGGTTTGATCTAGATTCTTGTGGAATTGGTAATGAAAAAATCTGCATTTATTTTCTTTTGTCTTTCTCTTTCCATAATTATTGTTGATTAAAACCCTTGGAGGAGTATAAGGTCATACACCCTCCCCGAGGTTTGTTTACTTGTTCAGGAAAGGTCATTTTTCACAAGGTGTCTTGGAGAACTATAAGAACATACACCCTCCAATGTATCTTTGGTTTTTTTGTAAACCCTAGGAAGTAAAATGGATTAAACTCCTAGGGATTTGTAGATCAATAATTTTCATCCAAGTTTCACTTCTCAAGGTCAAATACTTTTCAAGGTTGTGCCAAGAGAATTAATAGGGCATACACCCTCTTGGAATATCCTAAATTGACTTACCTACAATTGGGAATTACAAGGGCATACACCTCCAAGTTATTATCCAATCCATCTCTTTCGTTGACCCCATAAACCCAATAGCAATGCACTAATAAGTTTTCAATTTTGCATTGGAGATACAAAATCTTTGCAATTGTAAATGCGACAATTTCACTTTTTGATGCTCTCTCAATTGGATTGTATACTTGATGCCACTAGCATCCTTTCCTTCTTGAGGTGTCTTCTTTCTCCAAACAATTATTTCTAATCTTAACAACTAACCCTAAAACCACAAGGTTGTAGAAACCCTAACCTTTCTATCCCTAATATCCCATAAACTAACCCTAGACTTAAGCTAGACTTTTTCCCTCTTAATCTACTTTTTGAAGCGTAATTTCAAGGAAACTTTTGGGCAAGTTTCATTGCATAATTTGTTTTTTGTAATGCCTTGTGTGCTACATCCATAATGCTAATAATTTTTACTCCATAAATGTTTTATAACATCCTTGTTGGATTTCTCAAGTTTCATACTATTTTGTGCAAGCTAGACTAGTCATTGTTGGTTCACCTATTGCATGATTAATTGAACTTGTATAAACTTTAATTTCACCCTTGGTTATCATTTTATTTCTGATAATTAATATTGTTTGATTGCTGCAAATTAGGGACAACAAGCACATCATCCTTGTCCACCTAACATACAGTATGAAACCTGGGCTTTTCTTATGTCTCGGGCAGGTACAATCACTTTTGCAAGTACCCAAAGACTTGGCATCTTTAAAACCTTATGGAGAAGAGTCATCAAAGCCTATTTTCTATTTAAATCCTTTACCTTTAGGGGTATATCTCACTTCCTTCCCTTACCTCCATATCAATCCCCCAAGGTCACCAGGATCGCTTCCCTAGAGTGACCTAGTCACCCTTGAAGTGTTGGACCTATATCAAGTTGATATTAGGTATAGTTTCCCTTAGTTTTCACCACTTGGCAGTTGGGTAGGGATTTTACCAACCTAAAACTTATGTGATAGCATTTTAGAATTGTTTTTGGGGAGGATTTTGAATCCTATGCATGCCCTAATGACACTTTGCCAAGCTTCCCTCCCGAAGCCTATATCCCTTAGCTTGCCTGGAGAATCTATTGAAGAACATTCCCTTTTCCAACCTTGATAAGTTTCCTTTGAAGTTTGTATCGCGAATCCACTTTTTGCAATCCCACCTTTCCCTCTTTCCCTCTTTCCCTCTGGTGAGATTTTATGTAACATGACGAATCCATTGAGTTTTCCTTTCGGTCAATGGAATTATAGCACCATGGGATGAATCCTCATCCAAAACTTGTTGTGACTCGATGATGGAATTTTTACAAATGGAAAAGGAAAAGGTTGCTAATAAAGATGCCAAGGAAATGATGAGCTAAATAAGAGAGTTATTTCCTTCCCTTGATGATGAAGAATTCCTTGAAGGACAAATATATGAATAAATTTACCAAAAAGATCTCGATGAAGATCCAGATCAGACATTTGATGAAGAAAAAGCACTCATATATGACCTTCCATTTTATGAGTACATCCACGCCTTTGTTCCTCCCGCACATTCCAGAAAGGAACATGATGAGTTATAATCCTTTTGAATATATTGATGACACTTTATTATGTGACTTTGGAAGTGAAGAGGTATTAGCGGAGCCCTTGGATGTGATAGGTCTTTCTGAAAAAAGGCACATAAATCACTCTGCATTAAGAATCAAGTCTCATGTGATGAAGAGGCGATGGAGGAGCATGCCCATGAAGATAAAAATGAATATTGATGAAGTGAAACATCTTGAGGCATCATTATATTTTCTCCCACATGATGTAGTTGAGGTTTTCCATCCATGCTCTCCTCTTGTTCATGAATTTCAAGAAGCAACTAGCCTCAATGATGAATGTGAGGAACCTATTGAATACACCCATGCCTCTACTCCTCCTGCACACGAAGACAAAGAGATGGTCACTTTTTTTGATGATATTGTGAGAGAACATTTGCATATGGTTGATGATCATATAGACACTTTCATACAGACTAGCAGATGTAGGTGGAATTTCAGTCATCTCATTTTCGATAGAGACCCCATTTACGACATTGAGGGTAGCCCTTAAGAAAAGGGTTTTTAGTTTTCATCTTCACTGGACTACTTTTCATGCATATATGATTCATATGTCTGGGATCATAATGATGACATGATTATTGATTTATTCAAATACTCTCAACCACTTTCATCCTCAATTTTGGAGGAATGTCGGGATGTAGACACCTCAAAGAGATAAGAGGATTCTTCTTCAAAGAGGAAGTATTTTCATCTTTGATATTTTCATGAAGATTTGCAGGGGAAGAGGATGTGTTTTTATTCATCTAAGCTTGTCCCTTACCTCTTACCCTCTTCTCCAAGAGACCATGTAGTAATCTTTTGATCTCTCATTTCTCTCAGTCATCGATAAGAAGTGAGTCTTTGTGTGAAAATGAAGATGAGCCTTCATCTACATATAGTATCCCCCTTCAGAAATGGATTGATAAATCTTATGACTATTACTTAAGGCATGATTCCTTGCATGATCATAGTGGCGGATATTCTTTCCAGCATGATTTCCTCCCTCCCACCCATCTCCATGATTTTTATTTCATGATCAATTATATATATGTTTATACTCAAGATTATTATGTGTTAGACTTATATTTGTTGTATTATATGATTGAGAACATGGGGATATACTTTGATGATATGATCAGCTAGTTTCATGGGTTGTATGACTTCACCTGACATCATTCATCACTGGATCTTAAGGGCCCCAAGTCCCTAGGTAAGTAGGTAGGTCATTTTTATTTATTTCATTTTCATATTGATTTCTCATATTAGATTAGATGAATTTTGTTATAATTGTTTTACTTGCATACTCATTTCATGCTTAGTTTAGAATTTTTTTTTAAACTATCAAAATGTTTCTTTTCTAGATTAGCTTTTATTTTGGATTTTATATTTTGTGGATAAAGGGTGATAGAACCACCCTAGATGATCTTATCCATTTTTTTGAGTTTTAACAGGCACATGTCTACCAAGAGATGTTGCGGTTCTCATGCACTCTGTGATGAGCACATGTCCCCAAGTAGGAGCCAGATGTTATCCCCATTTTGTGGGATAGCTAAGGAGAATATGTCTTGATTCCCTCAGGTTTCATATGGAATGTTGAGAGACTAAATGACCAGTAGTATCCTTTTGCATAGATGGAGACCTTTTTCACCACCACAAAGGTCGTATATTTTCATATGGCATCCACCACACCAACTGGCTTCTGAGAGGCATTGTGCCTTGTTCCATGAGCTACAAGTCAGTTATTATGGTGAGTTTCATTTCAATATTTGAGAATTTGAGTATGTTGTATATTAGATTGTTTTACATTCCATGACATATGCTTGGAAATTATTCCTTTTTCCGTGCTTCAACTTGGGGGTTGACATTGTACCCTAGTAAGTGGTATTTCTTGGGAATGGGTTTGCTACTAGGAACTCCCTTCAAAATCCATCGTATTGTTCCCAACCATACTTACCACTTTCCATCACTATTACCCCTCGATTCCTTATCTCTTGGGACTTTAGGGTGTATTGACCCAAGAAGGGTTTGCCCTTCATTATATGGGAAGAAAGGGTTGAAGGCCTAGAGGGATTGTTGTGGGAAAAATATAAAATCCTATATGTAAACCTTCCAGATGCTTTCCCAGGGGAATCCCCCAAGAAAGCAATGAAACACTTATTTGTAAGAAAAGAGGGAACCACAAGAATAATGATTAAAGAATGCTTAAAAGGGTTAGTTGGAGGATAGGAGGTCTCATCAAGAGTTGTCCTACCATGATCATGAATATTTAGTGGTATGAAATTACCATCATTTGTGAACCAAGATAGGGTAATGGATATTCATTGCATGGATGAGAGAAAGGGGGTTTCATCATGATCAAACCTTCTCATTTCCACTAAGTGTTTATGAGTGACACTGTCATTATTTGGTTACCATCATAGGACAATATCCTTCAACTTTTCCTTAAATTATGAAAGAAACAAAGAATGGAAAAAACTATGGTCTTGGAAAAATTGCATTGCAAACAAAGGTGCCACACACCCTCTACAAAGGCACCCATCAATGAGACAGTAAAACCACTTTTATGTCATGAACCCCATGCCCATTAAGTCTGAACCCTAACCAGTTCATCCACTTTACATGTCTTAGAGAGAGATTTATTGGAAACACTCCTTGACCTAGGGAAATATCTAGCCAATTGGACACTCCATCAACCCTCCCATACCTAATCTTGGCAAGTCACATAATGTCTTTGAGCACTTAATTGTTTGACAGGGTAATATTTGATTCACATGCTTAGGTGGCTCATTTATTGACTTGATTTACTTATCATGATATTTGGACTTGATATCCTTGGAGGGAGTGCTTATTTGTCTTTACAAGACCTATTTGGTGGATATTTTTGGAGGAACAAGCCTAGCTTGGGCTTCCATGCGGCTTGAATCCCACATGTGGATGCCAAGTGCCTGCGTGCTAGATGAAATAGATGAAACTTATTATGCCTAGAAGATGATGTGGGTGATTGTTGGAACTTGGTTATGGAAGAAAGTGAAGATCGAAGAAGAAAAGGTCAAACGCGAACTGTGCAGGAGACACAGTGACTGTCACTGGGTTGAAGTAAGAAAAAGACCAGAAAAGTTGGAGTGAATTATGGAAAAGAAATTCATTGGATGAGGAGATCGAGGATGACATATCAACAAGGAAGATGGATCGAGGAAAAATCAACAAGCAGAGAAAGCCACCATTGGATGCTTTGGAGCACCACGCAAGAAGGGAGGAAAGACAAGCTAGCGAAGCCCTGAAAAGGCGGGTCAAGTTGACCTAGGGTTTTAGACACCTAGGGTTTTGGGTCATTAGGGTTTTGACACCTAGGTTTCGACCTAAGGTTGTCAGTGAGGGACTATAATGTATAAATAGAGGTCGAGAGGACCTAGGTCGGGTCGGTACTAGTGTTGGGTATTGATATTGATTGTTGTTGGATGAGAGATCAGTGTACTATGAGAGATAGGAGTGTTGAGAGTGGGAGCCTTCTGGTCTTGTAAGATCTTTAGTTGGGTGCAAAGATCAAGTCCTACAGCTGGGTGCGCAGGAATGTGGGAGACAAAGAGAAGAAGAGAGAAGATCTGATGACTAAGAGCACAGATCAGAACTATAAGCTTTATCTTAATATATCATAAGCATAGTTTTGTGGACATAGCCCTAGAGAGAGGGTGAACCACATACATTTTGTGTCGTATGTGTGATTGATACCTGGATCTCCATCATTGTTATACTATTATTTGCATTATTTTGTTAGATCATATTTATAGCTGCACAAAGTAGATCTAGTTGGTAAGAGGTATATGAATGTTGCAGTATTGTTGTATTAGTTCCACTTGATATTCCCCTGGTTGTAGACACCTATGTCCTCCAACCCCCCTCTTAGTTGCTTTAGGTGAGACTACATCTGCTTCGCAGGTGTTGCCGAAAGGGCCAATAGCTAGGGCTTGTTGGTGCGCTCTTGGAGTGAACCTTGGGTCTGCCCCTGTGCCAACAAATGGTTCCGTTGTTGGGACCAAAATATTTTTAGGGGAATGTCAAGGTGGTTCCCATCGAAGACATAGATTCAAAAGTGGATAGAGGATCAAGAGAGGGACTTCGTTGAAGCCCAGAACAAGAACCCTAAATTGAGTACTGAAGAATGGCTACAAAGATACATCTTCACTGACATTCACGAGATCTTCTTTGGAGTAATCCACCATGAGTTGTTTGAGTGGTTGGCTAGGTTAGTCGATACCTAGTTCGAGATCAAATCTAGACCTCCTATGGTTTGGACACCATCACTGACCTAGAAGTTCAAGAGAGTTGACAACATTGTATCTGTAGCAGTAGATCATTGGTTCGATAGTACCATTGGAGGGTATATCACTAAAATTTTTGTTGATAGGGTAGAATCATATAGCCAAGCCAAGAGATACTTTTTCAAAGGACCCAGAGGAAAAATCTTGCACTTTCTGAAGTTGAGAAACAAGTTTTTTTTGCATGAAAAGAATGTCTTGAAGATACAGTAGATTGGATGGACCTGAAAAGACTAATGTTTAGAAATTTAGACAGCGACAGGCACACAAAAGCTGGACATATGCACAATGGAAGAGTATTCAGAGGGGTTCACCTTGAGAACTTGTTTAAAAAAAAATGTGGAGAAGAGGGTTTCTACAGTGGAGAGGAGGTAGATCTAACCAACTAAGAACATTCAAAACCCACCAGAAAAGAAGAAGGGGAAGCTGAAGAACTTTGCCAAATCGATCCATAAACCTATAGAACTGTGCATATTACTGAAGTAAGTAACATTAAACCTCATGTTGTTTCAATAGCAGCAAACATCCAGAATAGCCAAAACCACCAAAGTCCTCAGAGTGTTGTTACTAGCAACTTAGCCTATACTCATCCAGGAAGCCTAGGGAACTCTATGGTAGATGAGATGAGGCTCCCTATCTTTAGGGGAGATGGATCTAAGGATCCTGATCAACACTGATTCTTGTGTGAGGCCGTGTAGAATACTAAAAGTAGCACCAACGAAGCCATCAAGAGAACTCAGTTTAGCACTACGCTAAGAAACCGCGCATTGAGATGGTACATGAAACTTGTCCAAGGACTGGCACAGCCTAAGCCACTAAACGAGATCAAGAATGCACTGATTGTAGATTTTAAGAAACCTAAGTCAGATTCACAATGATTATAGAGCTAAAAGAGATCAAACAAAAGGTAGCAAAACCTGTTTGGGAGTTCGACCAGAGATTCAAGACCCTAATAGGTCGATTAACTTTTCAGATCCCCGATGAACAGAACAAAGAATGGTTTGTCACGGCATTGTTACCACATATTTACCACATATCAGAGTCCCTCTGATGTAGTAGAATATTGCATCGTAGGCAGAAGCTTTGGAGATCGCCATGAAGATTGAATCATCACCTATGGGGGAATCTAGCTCAAGCATGAGCCAGATCTTGAGCCAGCTGACTAGTTTGTCTCTGCAGGTCGAGGATATGAAGAAGGACAAGGGGAAGGAAAAAAGAGAAGATATTTGGTGTGTAAGATGCAGATATGAAGGTGATGATAAGGAAAAATTTTCCCTATTTCATGAGTATTTGGCCTCAGGAGCACTGAGCCCCTTGAAGCAAGATAACCTGCCCTGGTGCAATGTATGCAGAAATAGGCATCACCCAGGTGAGTGTTATTACATGTAGAAGTATGTTCAGACACCCATAAACTTGTATTTCACATTCTATAAATCACTGGGGCAGGATGATGGAGATTGTAGAGCTTACAATCTCATGCATGAGAGGTCGAGGGACATATGAAAGATTTAAGGTGAAGTAAAGCAAGAAGGAAACACTCCACAGTACAACTCTCAAGGGAGAGGAAACTTCAATCCTCTCGGTAGATACAGAGGATGAGGATGAGGAGGAGGCATGGGACGAGGCTGAGGACAAATAGTCTGTTATAACTACGTGCAACCAGGACACTTGGCAAGGGATTGTCAGAATCCTTACACAACCTGCAGTTATTGTAACTCGTTCGAGCATGTCATGGAAGAATGCCTTGTGTTGCTGGATAAGATTCAGGAAAGATGAGGACCCCAGTAGAACCCACAAGTGAAACTGATATATGTCAAACCACGCGGAACGGACCCTATAGTCGTTGTTATTACTCGAGGAGGCACTACTACAGGAGAAGATAGAACAATCCAAAGAAATATCGCATAAGAGTCAGGTATCAAGAAAGTTGTGGAGAAGACTCAAGATTTTGATGCAAGGAAAGAAAGATGAATCTTCGAGGAAGAAAGATAGGAGTTCAAGGGGAACCAAGGATCCTCATATAAAACATGACCAGAAATAAAAGAGTATGGAATGCCTCCTGGGAATTTTATCAATTGGCTTCACCAAAAGAAGGAAAAAAGGTAAGTAAACTCATCGGATTTTTGTACACTTGTCTTAAGTTAATTCGGGATGAGAATGTTGTGCAAGAGTTACAAAACCTAATAAGGCAATATGAGCTAGGAAAGGTAGACCCCTTACTGAATAGGGAAGTACACCATATTTGTAAGAAAAGAAGAACAAACAAAGAATTACATTTGAATTCTCAAATATGAGAGTATGATATAGACTATGTGGTCCTCGACTTAGGGTTGGAGGTCAATGTCATGACGAAGAAAACTTGGGCGCTAATGGGAAAACCGAAGTTGATCTATTCCCCTATCAGGCTTAGAATGCCTAATCAGCAAGTTGTCAGCCCATTTGGACGATTGGAGCATGTCCCTGTGGACATCGATGGAGTTAGGACCTTTGTAGATTTTGAGGTAATTGAAATTATTGATGATAGTTTCCCTTACCCTGCATTGCTAGGAATTGATTGGGCCTTTGACAATTCTACTGTTGTTTATTTAAAGAAACGATGCTTTACATTTGAAAGAGATGGCCTTATGTTCATTGCACCCTTAGATCCAGATGAGGGTCCATGATATACTAGGCCTATCAAAGAAGAAGGCCATGCATATGAGCTAGAAAACATATATAAATTAACAGCCAGACAACATGATTATATCAACCCTACTACTGATAGAAATCTAAGTTGGCGAAGTGATAGCCTGTGTTCATCAGATTCAAAAGAAGTGTTGGAGAATTGGCAGAACTAGATGTATGAAGTATCCACAAGGAGATGTGCTTGATTGACCAGAGAAGTTCATTGGATTGGTACAACAATAAGTAACTTGCCTACCTTTGATGGTCTAAACCCTCTAGAAGCCTTCCTCTTAGATTTTGAAACAAGTGTACCATCACAACAGAGGTTGTTGGCTATGGATGAGGCCCTGAAATCTACACCAATAAGATGGTGAGGGATGCACAAAATCAATATTACAAACTGGACACAATGTCGAACCTTGATGACAACGCGGTTCTCAACACAAGTAGGAAGCTGTGAAGTGAGGTACACAGGTCGAACTACCCAAAGGACCATGTGCGAAGAAGCTTGGAGTGACATTCCTCGAGAACAATGGGTACACAAATTCATTAACACACTGGACACGACCCCTATTAACTAGTACCTTCAAGCGGAGCTACACCTCATCACTGCAAATTGGGAAGGTATGCTTCAAAATTTTGTAACCACCTTTTTGTTCAAAAGTGAATTTCCTTCAGTAGATCAAGCACTACATATTGTGAGGTAGAAAGTATTTAAGGAGGCATCTAGTCTCCCTTTGGAGAAAGAAGAAGACAAATGGACCGTGCCATTCTAGAAACTACAAAGATGTTACAACATTAATGTCGACATAGATGATGATCCGAGGAAGGTAAACATTGTTGAGATAGAAGGCCATAGGGATGTGGAAGGACTAGGAGTTGAGTTGTCATTCATTGGATATTCGATCAATATAAAGAAAGTCAATATTGGGATAGAGGAGACACTAAAGCTTGCCAATGTCAGAGATTACTGGGATGCTGCTACCATTGACAAAATTATAGAATTACTGTACAAGTATCAGGACTTGTTTCCGACCAAGTTCATTGATATGAAGGGTATCAAAGGACCTATGGGAGAAATGAGAATACCTTTGAAATCAGATGTGAATCCATTCAAGCAAATACCCTACAGATTAAACATGAAATATAAGGAAAAAGTGAAGATTGAGCTCGACAGAATGTTAGAAGCAGGGATTATTGAACCTATTGAAGAGTTAGAGTGGATCATCTCTATGGTGGTGCAAGACAAGAAGACAAGTGAGATCAGGATCTGTGTAGATCTCAGGAAGTTGAATGATGCTTGTTTGCATGATCCTTTCCCTACACCACTCATAGACGAAGTGTTGGATAACGTGGGAGGCCAGGAAGTATATTCTTTTACAGACGGATTTTCAGGATACCATCAGATCGGGATTGCCAAGGAGGACCTCCAAAATACCACATTTTCCACAGAATGGGGATCCTGTCAATACACAATGATGCCATTTGGACTGAAGAATGCCCCATCCATATTCTCCAGGGTTGTGGTCGAAGCGTTCAAATAATTTTTTCATAAGTTTTTAGAAGCCTATTTTGATGACTGGAGTATTTTTAGTTTGCTGAAAAATCATATTGAATGTCTAAGACTAATTTTGGACAAATGCAAGCAGTGTCAAATTTCTTTAAATTTGAAGAAGTGCATCTTCTTCTCACCATTTGGAGTATTATTAGGACATATTGTATGCAATCAAGGATTGCGGGTTGATCCATCAAAAATTGCAATTATAGTCGACTTACCGCCTCCTACTTCATTCAAACAATTGTGCACTGTGCTAGGAAATACTGGCTATTACATGATATTTATTAAAGGATGTGCTCAAATTATTGTGTCAATGGAGAATTTATTAAAGAAAGACTGTCAGTTTGGTTGGACAGACAAATGCCAGCAGAGCTTTGACACACTGAAACAAAAGATGGTGACTGCGCCCATTCTGGTCTTTCCAAATTGGCGTAGAGAATTTCATGTCCATGTCTATGCATATTCTATTGTATTAGGAGAAGTATTGGCACAACCTAGAGAAGGGGATATCGACCATCCATTATCATTTTCCAACAGAAATCTATCTACAACTGAAATCAATTAAACTACTACAGAGAGATAAGGATTAGCCATGGTGTACGCGCTGCAAAAATTCCGCCATTACTTACCAGGAGGACACTTTAAAATGTTTACTAATCAATCTGCACTGAAGTACCTAGTCAACAAGCCAGTGTTGGGGGGGCAAATATGCAGATGGATTCTCTTGTTTCAAGAATATGATTTTGAGATCATAGTTAAGCCAGGAAGAATGAAAAAGGGACCCAACCACCTGTCGAGGTTGGAACATGGTGAAGAACCCACCAGTCTGGAGGATACACTACTAGATGCATAGTTTCTAGCCATTAGGAATATGGATGACCACTTCATAGACATAGTCCAATTCCTATCAACAGGAATGGATACATGTGAGTATACAATTTCCCATAAGAAACAGCTAGTGGTGCGCACTGCAGACTTTTCATTGATAGTTGGTCAGCTATATAATATGGGACTTGATGAGATACTAAGAAGATGTGTGATGGAGGCAGAGCGTCGCTAATCCTTGCAGAATCTCATGAAGGCACCACAGGAGGACATTACGTAGGGAGAGAAACTGAGCAGAAGGTTTTGTGAGATGGCCTTTGGTGTCCTACATTACACAAAGATGCTAAAGAGTATGCCAGATCATGTGATGTATTCCATAGAATTGGAGAACCATCTCGAAGATATGAAATTCCATTAGCACCACATATGATCCTACAAGCATTTGAAAAGTGGGTCATTGACTTCGTGGGACCTATAAACCCACCAGGAAAGCACACAGGAGAAAGGTACATTATCACTGCGATAGAATACCAGACTAGATGGGCCAAAGAAAGAGCAGTCAAAAAATGTAGTGTAACTGCAGTTGTACATTTTATATTTGATGACATAATAACCAGGTTTGGATTCCATGAGGTCCTTATGAGTGATCAAGGTACACACTTTATCAATAATACAGTTGAGGCCTTGACTGAAGAATTTGCAATTCACCATCAGAAGAGTACACCTTACCATCCATAAGAAAATGGAATGGTCGAAGCATTCAACGAGATCTTGGAGACAACATTAACAAAGATTTGTAGTGTGAACAGGGATGATTGGGATTTAAGAGTACCAGCCATACTCTGGGCTTATATAAACACTTGCAAGAAATTAACAATGCAGACCCCTTTCAAGTTGGTTTATGGTCTTGAAGATGTTGTCCCAATGGAGTACTTGGTACCAAGCTTAAGAATTGATGCATTTACAGACATGGATGATATTGACACTGTTCGTGAGAGGCTTTCCCAGGTGGTTGAACTAGAAGAAGACAGATTTAGTGTAGGATTCCATCAGCAAGTATAGTAGGAAAGAGAGAAGGCCTATCATGACAAACACATCAAGAAGAAGGAATTTAAGCAAGGTGATTTAGTACTAGTGTATGACAGTAAATTTATAAGACATCCACAAAAGTTCAGAATGCATTGGCTTGGACCATATGAGATCGTCTATGTTACAGAAGGAGGAGTTGCACAACTGAAGACACTAAAGGGAAAATGGAAAGAAGGATTAGTGAATGGGAGTCGGTTGAAGTTGTATTATGACAACCATATTCCTCGCAACTCTTAGTAAAAGCAAGGAGAAAAGGGTCCAGGTACTAGGTGCAGTTGAAAATGGATACCAAACATAGAAAAGATAGTCTGCACAAGGATGGGAAGGAGGCATAAATAACAAAGCAAAGGTTGCAATGCACAGTCCAAAGTCAAAGTGAAATAGAAGGATCGGATTTGAAGTGCCTCAGGACGAGTCACCGGTGAGTTTTGGGGACCTGTTGGCCTTTGGTTATGGAAGAAAGCGAAGATCAAGGAAGAAAAGGTCAAACACGAAATGTGCGGGAGACACAGTGACTGTCACTGGGTCGAAGTAAGCAAAAGAGAAGAAAAGTCGGAGTGAAGTACGGGAAATCAAGCCATTGGATGAGGATATCAAGGATGACAGATCAACAAGGAATATGGATCGAGGAAAACTCAGCAAGAAGTGAAAGCCACCATTGGATGCTTTGGAGCACCGCACGAGAAGGAAGGAAAGATAGTCCAGCGAAGCCCTGAAAAAGAAAGCCAAGTTGACCTAGGGTTTTAGACACCTAGGGTTTTGAGTAATTAGGGTTTTGACACCTAGGTTATGACCTAAGGCTATCGGTGAGGGACTATAATGTATAAATAGATGTCAAGAGGACCTAGGCTGAGTCAGTACTAGTGTTGGGTATTGATATTGATTGTTGTTGGTTGAGATATCATTGTATTGTGAGAGAGAGGAGTGATAAGAGTGGGAGCCTTCTGGTCTTGTAAGATCTTTAGTTGGGTGCGAAGATCAAGTCCTGTAGCTGGGTGTGTAGGAAGGTGGGAGACAGAGAGAAGAATATAGAAGATCTAATGACTAAGACCGCAAATTAGAACTGTAGGATTTATCTTAATATATCATAAGAACATTTCTGTGGACGTAGCCCTAGAGAGAGGGTGGAACACATATATTTTGTGTCATATGTGTGATTGATGCTTGGATCTTCGTCATTTTTATATTGTTATTTTCATTATTGTGTTAGATCATATTTATAGCTACGCAGAGTAGATCTAGTTGGTAAGAGGTATATGAATGTTGCAGTATTGTTGTATTAGTTCCACTTGATATTCCCATGGTTGTAGACACCTCTGTCCTGCAACCCCCCTCTTAGCTTCTTCGGGTGAGACTACATCTGCTTCGCAAGTGTTGTCGAAAGGGCCAGTAGCTAGGGCTTGTTGGAGCACTCTTGGAGTGAACCCTGGGTCTTCCCCTATGCCAACAATGATATAACCTACCCCCCACATGATAAATTCTTTTCCTAGGAGAGGAAAAATGTCATCTTTAGGAGCATGTCATCACCTAGGGGGATAGGGTTTATTGGTTAGCTTACCACTCATTGACACGTGGACATTTTGAGGAGAATAAGGATTTGACCATGAAGGAAGTGATTTGGATGTTTGACATCAGGCTTTGGGAAGCTTAAGTACACTCCTCCAACAACAATGACTTTCTCCTAGTGTCAAAATGCCCCCTAAAGGGGTGACGTCACTTTGAATTAGGGTTTATTCTTGTGTAAAAGTAAATTTTAAGTGAATTGTTTAATATTATTTTGTAAAAGGGGAAATATTAGGGTTTTTTACCCCTAGTATTCTGGTTTACCCTAATATTATGTGGACAAACTATTTTGGAGAAATTTTGTATAAATATATCATGAAATCTCATTTCAAAACATAAATCTCCCATTGTGAGAGGTCTTTGGTTGAAATTTTTTCTAGCCTTCGAGGATTTTCTCTCTGTTTATCATTGTTATGTTTTTTTCTTGCTATTGATGGTGAAAAGTGATGTTCTATTCTTGGAGATTATTTCTTATGCATGTGAATGGACTTAACTTGGAAGAGTAGGGTTTGATCTATCTTCTTGTGGGATTGGTAAAGGAAAAATATGCATTTATTGTCTTTTGTGTTGCTCTTTCCATAATTATTGTTGGTTAAAACCCTTGGAGGATTATAAGGGTGTACGCCCTTCCCAAGGTTTGTTTACTTGTACAAGAAAGGTCATTTTTCACAAGGTTTCTTGGAGAACTATAAGAACGTACACCCTCCAAGGTATCTTTGGTTTGTTTTGCAAACCCTAGGAAGTAAAATGGCTTACACCCATAGGGATTTTTAGATCAATCATATTCATCCAAGTTTCACTTCTCAAGATCAAATACTTTTCAAGTTTGTGCCAAGATAATTACAAGGGTGTACACCCTCTTGGCATCTCCTAGATTGACTTAGATACACTTTGGAATTACAAGTGAGTAAACCCCCAATTTCTTAGCCAAGCCATATCTTTCATTGACCCCATAAACCCAATAGTAAGGCACTAACCATTTTTCAATTTTTCATTGGAGATATAAAATATTTGCATTGATAAAAGTGAGAATTTCATTTTTTGATGCTCTCTCACTTAGATTGTGTACTTGATGTTACTAGCATCCTTGTCTCCTTTAGGCATCCTCTTTCTCCAAACAATTATTGTTATTGTTAAAAAACTAACCCTACATCCATAAGGCTATAGAAACCATAACCTTTCTAACCCTAATATTCCATAAACTAACCCTAGACTTACGCTAGAATTTTTCCCTCTTATTCTACTTGTTGCAGCATACTTTTGGGGCAACGTTTGGGAAAGTTTAATTTTACAATTTTTCTGATGTAATTCATTGTGTGCTACAGAAATAAGGATGATAATTTTTACTATAGAAATGTTTTATAACATCCTTTCTTGACTGCTCAAGTTTCATATTGTTTTGTGCAATCTAGACTAGTCATTGTTGGTTCATGTATTGCATGATTAATTGAACTTGTAGAAACTTTAATTGCAGCATTTTTTATCACTTTATTGCTGATAATTAATATTTTTTTATCGCTGAAAATTAGGAACATAAATCCTAACTTCCTTTTCCACCTAGCATACTATATGAAACCTTGGTCTTTCTTGTGTCTTGGGAAGGTACAATCACTTTTGCAAGTACCCAAAGACTTGGAAACTTTAAAACCTTCCAGAGACAATTCATCAAAGCCTATTTTATCTTTCCAACATTGAACTTTAGTTGTATACCTCACGTCCTTCCATTCCCTTCATCTCAATCCCCTAGGGTCATCGAGATATCCTCCCCAGAGTGACCTAGTCAGCCTTGAAGTGTGGGACCTATATCGAGGTGACATTGGGTATAGTTTCCCTTATTTGTCTCCAATTGGTGGTTGGGTTGGTATTTTACCAACATAAAACTTACATGATAACACTATCCAATTAGCCGAAGTCACAAGGGGATCCAACACACATAAGTATGGGTAGATGAACCAAAGTATGGAAGGAACATGAAGTTATATAGAAATGACACTTTGTAGACTCATAAAACTTCCTAAGGGGATTTTTCCTTGACGACAGTGGTTGAGGAAGAAACAATCATTGAGTGGTGAAGAGATCTAGAGATGGGAAAATATGCCAAGGAAATTGATAATGTTTTTCGGTATGAAAACAACATGAGTGGGGAGGTATGTAATGTCTCCCACAACACCCACTGGGAACACACACTCCTTGGGTAGATTCAACGATGGAACAAATGAAGAGAACAAGGAAGAAACAAGCATTTGGGAAAATGAAGGCATTTGGTTGTGAGTAGGAGAAACTTGGGTGTACAATGGTGATGTGCGACATCAAGTGGGCACACACCTTACTTTCCTAAGAAAAAATAATGAAGAATTGGGTTGCCTTTGGGTAAGGGCGGGGAGACTTGGGAGCATGCCCAATTTTAAATACCAGATACTTGAATACAAAAACACCACAAATATTCAGAAACAATGTAGATAAACTTCCACATTATTATTATGAAAACCATTGAGGTRGGGAAACACTATACAATGGATCATATTATGGAAGGGATCCTCTCCTATTCGCTAKCCTCTTTAAGGGGGAAACCTCCTAATCATTTACACGTTCMAAATATAATACGTCTTCTTCTCCCCCATTATATTGCTYGAACCCATTTATATAGYGCTACCAACCACCTAAGAACATTCTAGAGGAGGAAGCTTCTAGAAGTGGAACCTTCTAATAAGTCCTCTTGCATTTATTATGTTCATATCAATATYTMTAACTACCATAGTGAGACTTATTTAATAATATAGTGGGCCTAGTCCACCTTATATRGAATGACATCCACTTATTATCAATATGGGCCCTTTGACACCCCCCATTACCTCTCTAGATTCACTACATTCCACCCCCCTTATGAAAGCATAGTCCTCAAYGCTTGTTATGAGGATTTACAAACATATACCAAGGTCCCATGGATAAGTGTGGACCATAGTGCTGAAGTAGGTTGGAGAACCATKGTCCCATGTARAAATGTGAGACAACATGYTRAAGTATCCCAACTGCCATTGTAAACTTGGGTCCCATAGCCAAGTGCTCRTGTGAACTCTATGATAAAGATATGGGATCTCAATAGCCACCTAAAATTATGCTCCAAATATCGACATTGGTCATGTGGATCTAAATATGTAGATCCATCCACATAGTTGGAAAGGGTTGCAACTGAATTTGGAAGGAGAAATACCAGTGTAGAATATGTTGGATGGACACTGGTAGTCAGAAATTCTGATCGAGATTATTTTAAGCATGGAATGAGAGAAGAGATAGAATGAATAATTTTACAAAGATATCTCAAATATCCAATAATATAAAAAAAAATATCATAGATATAAACAGAAAGATACAATAATACCCAATTTATATTAATGAGCAAAATGTACAAAATTGTAGAAATACAAAGTGAAAGACTCACTAGAATGGTGGCAGCTTATCTCTGAGAAGAGATGTGATGGCTACTCACATTCACAAGAATATGATCACAATGAAGCTCTAAAATAATTTTTAACATAAATAAAAATCCAAAACCCTAACCCCGGAAGATGAAAAGCCAACAATTTTGTGGACCCCATTTTGGGTAGTTTGGTGTATCAACTTCCCGGGGATGTAAATTTGGCATACGATCTATGTTTGGGGTGCACGATAGCTCGTTGGAAAGGTATCATAGAGGATATTAATTTTGGGGGCTCAATAAAATCATTTGGCCATCATTGAGGCGTTCTATCTAAAAAAAACTTCATTTATACCCTCAAAATTGCCCTGGAAGTTTAGGAATCGAAAAACTACTAAAAAGAGTAAATTGTACTATTTTAGGCCAGTTGAAATAGGTGGGTGGCCACCAATATCCACCTGGATCAACTTGATCCTGATTTGTTACATTTATTTTCTCTACAAAAGGTGGATATTCATCAAATAAAATATGAAAGTGGTCCTCATCCTAGAAATGACAACTATCATATACCAGACATCACAACAATTCTTATAATCATACAAATCATATATTTATTGAGTTATTATCCTACAATGTGAATTTGCATGATATCCCTTATATATATATCTCTGGTTCTGCAAGTCTTTTCTCTCCAAAATTTTGAAATGTTGCTTCCATATTTTGAAATTTATCCTGGAGGGATTACAGCTTTTGTTGTTGATCAATGAGGAGTGAAAGTGAATATCCATTGGAAACACCACACATAATATACCAAAAGAAATATATTAAAATTATCTATCCAATGGAACTTATTTAGTAGCAATATGAGCACCCTATAAAAAGTTATGAGATTTTCAATCCTGTCATCATCCTAAAAAATGACTGATTTTAAATCAGTGATATATTCACTTATGGAGCTCCGATTTGGACGATTTTTTTTAATGGGTGAAATTGCAAGAGGAATTAAGATACATTAAAAAAAAATGGAAAATTCATCCCTGGGTGCTACAGAAATTAGAAAAATTGTGCGGTCATCCGTACAAAAACCCTAAAAATTAGAATATTTTAAAATAATGATAACTTCATTTCCCGAACTTTGTTTTGGGTAATTTTTTTTATTGTTTTTTTTTCGAAAAGAACTATTTTAGAAATATTCCACACAAAAATATATAGTATTTGTCTCAAGTTTCGCAACCCTCTTTTGTCTTCTTGAAAAAATATGAAAAAATAGAGAAAAAAAGTTTCCCCTTTTTGTGGTTGAAGAAAGTGCTCTAATACCAAATATTAAAAATCAAAGACTTGAATACAAAAACACCACAAATATTCAAATACAATGTAGATAAAATCCCACTTTCTTATTATGAAAACCATTGAGGTATGGAAACATCCTACAATTGATCCTATTATGGAAGGGATCCTTTGTTGTTCACTTGCCTCTTCGAAGGGGAAAACTCCTAATGAGCTACACGCTCCAAATGCAATACTTCTTATTCACCCTCATTAGTTTGCTTGAACCCCTTTATATAGTGCTACCAACCACCTAAGAATATTCTAGAGGAGGAACCTTCTAGAAGTGGAAGATTCTAAGAAGTCCTCTTACATTTATTATGTTCACATTAATATCTCTAAATACCATAGTGGGCCTTATTTAATAATATAGTGGACCTATTCCACCTTATATTAAATGGCCTCCACTTATTATCACTACATGACCTTCATCCCCCAGATTACCTCTCTAGCTACAATGCATTTCATCCCCCTTATGAAAGCATTGTCCTCAACGCTTGATATGAGGGTGTACAACCATATACCAGGGTCTCATGGGTAAGTGTGGACCATAGTGTTGAATTGGGATGGAGAACCATGGTCCCATGTAGAACTTTTAGCCACCATGTCGAAGTAGTCCAACGGCCACTATAAACTTGGGTCCCATGTCCAAGTGCTCGTGTGAATTCTATGTTGAAGATATGGGATCTCAATAGCCATCTGAAAAATGATGCTCCAACAATCGACATTGGTCATGTGGGTCCAAATATGCAGATTCATCCACATAGTTGGAAGGCGTCACAACTAAATTTGAAAGGAATAATACCACTATAGAATATGTAGGTTGGACACTGGTAGTCATAATTGGCTCTTGATTTGTCACATTGATGTTATCTATAGAAGGTGGACTAGAGTCGTCAAATAAAATATGAAATTGGTTGTCATCCCATAAATGACAACTATCCATATACCAATCTTCACAACCATATTCATAATCATACAAAGCATATATTTCTTGAGTATATTCCATTGCAATGTGAATGTACATGAGATCCCTAATATATCTCTCTTTTTCTTCAAGTATGATCTCTCCAAAAGTTTGAAATGATGCTTGCATATTTTGAAATTTGGTCAAGAGGGCTTCCACTTTTCATTGTAGATCCATGAGGAGTTGATGTCGAATATCCATTGGAAACTCCACATATAATATACCAAATAAAATATATTAAAATTGTATGTCTAATGGAACTGATCTGGTAGAAATTTGAGCATGCTGTGAAAAGTTATGAGCTTTGCAGTCTCATTGTCGTCCCAAAAAACCCGAAAAATGGTTGATTTTAAATCAGTGATATCTTCACTTTTGGTGCGCTAATTTGGATGATTTTTTATTTTAAAAACAAGTGAAGTTGTGAGAGGAACTCATATCTGTAATATATTTGGGAAAATTTGGCCCCGGGTGCTACATAAATCAGTAAAATTATGTGGTCATTTTCAGAAAAACCCTGAAAAATTAACAGATTTTAAAATAATGATAACTTCATTTCCCGGACTCTGTTTCTTACAAACCAAAAAAATTGAAATCAAATTTTTTTGTAAGGGTAAATCATATCTACAACTAGTTTCTACAAATTCCACACAAAATCTAAAGGAATTTTCCGAAGTATCTCAGTCCTCTTTTGTCTTCTTGAAGAAATATGCAAAAATAAACAACAATAAATTGCCAATTATTGCAGCTGAGGAAATTTCTATGATACCAACTGATAAATACCAAATAATTAAATACATAAACACCATAAATATTCAAGGACAATGTAGATAAAATCTCACTTTATTATTATGAAAACCCTTGAGGTAGGGAAACACCATACAATGGATCCTATTATGGAAGGGATCATCTCCTGTTCACTTGCCTCTTTGAGGGGGAAACCTCCTAATGAGCTACACACTCCAAATAAAATACTTCATCTTCACCACCATTACTTTTCTTGAACCCCTTTATATCGTGCTACCAACCACCTAAGAACATTCTAGAGGAGGAACCTTATAAGACGTCCTATTACATTAATTATGTTCACATTAATATCTCTAACTACCTTAGCGGGACTTATTTAATAATATAGTGGAACTAGTCTTCGAGGGTGTGTCTCATCCCTCTTTTCTCTTCTTTTAAAAATATGCAAAAATATAAATAAATAAATAAAACATTTTTGGGGGATGAAGAAAGTGCTCTGATACCAACTGATAAATACCAAATACTTAAATACTTAAACACCAAAAATATACAGATACAATGTAGATAAAATCTCACTTTATTATTATGAAAACCCTTGAGGTAGGGAAACACCATACAATGGATCCTATTATGGAAGGGATCCTATCTTTTTCACTTTCCTCTTTGAGGGGGAAACTTCCTAATGAGATACACGCTCCAAATACACAACTTCTTATTCACCCCCATTGCATTGCTTGAACCCGTTTATATAATTCTACCAACCACCTAAGAGCACTCTAGAGGAGGAACCTTCTAAGAAGTCCTCTTACATTTATTATGTTCGCATTAATATATCTAACTACCATAGTGGGCCCTTATTTAATAATATAGTGGAACTAGTCCACCTTACATTGAATGGCCTCCACTTATTATCACTATGGTCACTTCAGCCCCCCCATTACCTCTCTAGATACACTACACCCAAGGAGTGGACCTGTCTTCCATCGGAAACATGGGTGTGTTGGAGAGGTTAGATGCTCACATCAACACACCCACGAGAAGTCACGATGATCAGTACAAATTGAACACAAGGAAAGGGGAGTGTTCCCAAGGATGGGGTGCATCAATCCAAGAAACACAAGTTTAGTGGGCACGTGAGCTTTGTATGGGTGCACCGAGACCACAAAGGGATGCAAAGAGTTGGTTGAATGTTAGTTCGGGAAGGCATGTGACACACCCAAGATACATGATGTTTCACATAAGTGACTCTTGGAATCTATATAAAATCAAGAGAGAACAACCAAAGGAGGCATAGAACATTTTGACAACATATTTGGAGAGAAATTCTAAAGAAAGTATCCAATAACTAACTAAGGCAGAGTTTCCAAGATGGAAGACAAGTAGACAAGAATTGGATGTTTTGGAAGGTTTTGGGGAGGTTTAGAACCAAATGTCCATGGAGGAATATGTGAGGCATAACCAAAATTTGCATTATCTTGGTGAAAGTCTAAATAAACGAAAGGACAATGAATATGTGGTTATAGGAATTGTTACAAGGAAAATCTCTCTATGGCATGGGGTAAACCACAAAAGATGGAATGAAACGCAAAAATCAACTCTAATCCCAAATATTTTATATAAATGAAATTCTAACAAGACAAAGTCAAGAGCCTACCTCGTCCAGACGTTTGATGAAGACCACCATTGATAACACAACTCAAAGCTTTATACCTGCAACTTGTCCTCAACAACCAAGATACACAAGCATATGGTGATATATAGTGTTAGCATATATATTAGCATAATACATTAACATTCATGAGAAATATTCCCATGGAATAATAATTCAAATATTTTCAAGATATCAATTGGACAAGAAAAGAGTATTTCTATTAAAATAATTAGCAAAAGTATATATGTGACAAATTTGTGTATTGGAACATATCGGAACTGAGAAACTAAGTCCCTCCAAATGTGCCTCCACCAATTCAATAATCCACCAAAGGAAAGCTCATATAAAGGAGAAAATGAGGCTCTCCATCACAAATAAGGAAGAGCTTGGGGGTAGAACAATCAGTTTAAACTTTCAAGGATAAAGGGATGCAAAATCAATATGAAGTGAAATCACTCCAGAGTGTTTTTTCTCTCAAAATTGAATTCTCTCTCCCAAGGCTTGGATATGGCTCAATTTATAGCCTTCAAATGAAACTGAAGGGTTGAGTCATAGCATTTCTAGTATATGGAAGGTTAAGGATCATGGATCCCATGACATGGCATGGAAACCCGACATACATTTTAATTTTGAGCACCAAACCTGATGTACACTGGTTGTAGTGTAGAAACCTGCATATACGCTTGTTCTCAAACTGAAAGGGCACGTATATGTGGAAAAATGTTATTTTTTAGCTCTGGAAGGTACAAAACGGGACTTAAAGTCTTCATAGGGAAATGGAAAGGCCATCCAAGAAATTTGCATGGGGTGAGGAAAAATTTATTGTAACAGATGCCCCCTAATGTGTGAGGTCATAGAAGTATTTGTGATGGCTGAAATACATTATAATTTCCAGAAGTGGAGTAATGAAGACTCAACTAGAATTTCTAGTTACTAATGAGAATATTACAATCCATAATGCCTTTGTACACATGGTTTTCAATCTTAATTACACTGCAGATCCATGTGGAAATATACCAAATAGTTTTTCATAGCCATGATTAGGAAATAAAAAGTGGACACATGCCATAGGCTTCCATAGTTACAAACAAGGCCCAATGGAAGCCACTCTAAAAATCAATATGAAGATATCTATATACAATGGAGTATAATATAATCTACCATGACCACTGAAGTCATATAGGTACTAGTCCAATGAAAGACAACAACAGATTAGGAAAGATGCTACTGTAAGCTAGAAGTCTTCTACACTATCCATCGAAGGTGCAAATCTACATTATGTGAATAGAGCTATTGAGGTCGAACACAATGAGACTTTTTTTTAATACCGATCATTAGGGTATACCGTTAAAAAATGCGAGACAACCTATCGATAATGAATATAGGCATCAAGACACTGAGTACATTATTACACGTGTGAATAAGGATGTTGAGGTTGAACACTTGACGAATCCATCGATCATGAGACGTTGATGTATTCCCAATTGTCAATGGCAGAAGAACCTGCCACTGATTACTGCAAGCCTCTAGGTACTCATAGGACTCTAGGCCTCATTTCTATAATATATGAGTTGAATTCAATGGAAGGAGACCCGCTTAAATGAGAGAATTAAGGCATCTCTTATCAATCAACACAAGGTACAAAGAAATATCTTGATGATTAGGAGGATCTTGGATGAATAGGATGTTCATGAAACAACAAACCTGTGCATTTCCCACATGCACTAGATTTAAGTAGTGCATGAAAGAGACCCTCTCAATAACATCCAATGAGGAAGACTGTCGAAAAAAGCGAGGAAACTGCCAATAAGGTTAATGGCATCCAAGACACTACATGAATCCCAATGTGTGAATATATTTATTTCCGTTGAACACAAGGGAAACCCCCCAATCAACGACCAATGAGGATATGTCGACTGATGGGTTCAAGGTTACCTACCTATAATGAGAGTAGGACCAGGGTGCATGGTAGAGCAACAAATTTATGTGACTCTGAGAGACACTAATGGTATGGTCGACATGCAAAGTCAAGATAATGAGACACAAGATTATAGACATCCTTTCAACAGGAGCATGAGACATATGGATAACTCATGCAACATAGACTTGATGATAAAACTTCATGATGCAGGAGGCATTAATGAACTCTCCATAGGGACTGGAATAATAACCATTAAGAGGAGTAAACTCTATGTAATGACATCATCTTCCTAAGTTCATGCTAAACCCAAACTTTGGATGACAGTGGACTCAAAATTTTGTGCTCTATTTGAAGGTGACACAACTACTACCGATATGAGATAATATTATTTTCCCACCCGTATTTTTTGTTTTTTGCATAGGCAAAGAAATTCTATGATACAAGAGAGGAAACAAGTGTCATGAGTAAGAAATTGGCTCCAAACAGTGGAACATACCTATTCTCAATGCAAGGAAGTGCATGTGGGGGATGGAAACTCGAGGGGATGTTTCCTCTTAGGGTACTAGGTGTCAAGTTGCAAAGGATATAAACAAGGATTAGCTTGTCTAGTGATGCAAATTGTTGAGGAAAGAGGCTTATAATGAGAAATCAGGAACTGGAAATAAGCTCAATACTACAAGAAGGATGATGGAATGCAATTACAAATTAACTCCAAAGAATGTTCATTTTCATAGATTTAGTCCCCTAGTCCTGAAAAATTATAAAATAATACCCAGGAGAACTCTTTTAGCCAATGGTGACTAAAGTATTCATTTTTTCGATATTGGAACTATAAGGGACTCCCAGTCCTAAGGAATAAATTTTGCATGGGCACTAAATGGCACAAAGGTTCTAACTAGGGCACCCATGTTTGGTAATCCTCTACCACTTAATAACAACACTTCTAATAGCAGTAAGAAGGTTCTATGTCACTTAAAAATGGGTTCATACCTAAGGCATATGGATCAAATTCATAGGAAAATGAAAGAATGTAGAATGGAGTGACAAGCTATCCTATATTCTAGTGAAATAAAATACCTGCCAAAGTCACGAACGGGTGGTATGGCGCTAGAAACCACAAAACAAACTGGACAAAACACCAAATCCATTTCTTTCCACTATACTATTAGTCCACAAGTTCAAAAATTATCATAAACTATATATAGTGGGTAAAACATTTCTGCTAATAGTAAAAATAGACCATTTTACCATATCATTTGAGGTTTTTCACCCACATAGTGCATTTTAGGCCATTTTCCCCTCGATCTTCAAGTGTTGATTGCGGGAGCTACAGTCAATAGAAATAGAAACCATCTGGACCAAGTAAGTACCCATCTCTTCTATTTCAATTTCATTGGTTTGAATTTCAATTTTAGGCCCAAATGTTTTAGTATTAGAGAGCACAAAATGTGAATTAGGGAGTATGCGGGTAATAGTTCATAGGGTTATGTATATGCACCAATATATGCAGGAAAAGAAAATCCTTCCCATGTATATGAATCCATATACACGATTGTTACCATATTATATTACTTAAAAGTCTCTGAACACTTTTGTTTTGGAAAGATTTAACTAAAAAAATGACTTTTCCTTTACAGGATGGTGCTTGAATGGAGGGAGAGGGAGCATGAAGAGATAGATCCAACAGTGTAAAGGAATGCAGGGGCCCAACAAGATTTAAAAATATGTGGAATTTATAAATTTTTGGCTCTCAAAGGAATGAGGGATCAAGTGAGGTTACTCCAGATGATCATAAACTAGTGGGATCCGGAGACAAAGGCCTTCAATATCGATGGGAAACCATTGAGGATTGAGGTGGACGACATGTATTTCATCATGTTATTGTCTCTTCAAGACAAGTTAGTTAATCTCAAGGCCCGAGGGGCTAGGGGTGGTATAGCCATTGAGGATTGCATTGTCATCCACTATGTTTCAGGCACAGATAAAGTAGGGAGCCAACTCCCACTCATGGTGATCGAGAAATTGAGATTGAATATCACCGTACTTGTTCTTACATGAATATCGAGGTTGGCATCATTGCACCATGCATTAAGGCCACTCATGTTCTATGAAGTGGAGTGTTTAGGATCCACTGTTTATGAATGGTGTATGTTGGGGATCAGAAATGTCATATTCTCATCCACCTTTCCCTTCATCATTCTTCACATTTAATCGCCCCATTAACCTTTCACGATATCATTTCCATAAATATACTTGGGTTTCACCTTATTGTTCTCCACTTTATTCATTTTAGTATTAAAATGGAATTTGTGATTAAATGTTAGAAAATTGACATGTTTTCTGTAATGTCCCTTTCCAAATAGGAGCTCCAAAAAAGGAGGCTTAATGGTCTAAACCACCCTGTTAGACTATAGCCAGGGCCAAACAGGGGTAAACAGGGTTACTAGAGGTCACTCTAGTCACAGGTGTTATATTCGGAAAGTGACATTGAGCTAACAAGGGTTAACAACGTTTTTAAGTCACTATGAGATAAAAATAGAAGTCAACAATGAATTAGGGTTTCAACATGATTTAGAGTTTTGGAAAGCTATAAAGGAAGGGTCAGGGACCTAATTCATCATTATGCAGATTATGATTTGTCATTGAGGAGAAGAAGCACATCTCAAGAGAGATGGTTCAGTGTATTCCAAGAGGAAGACACCAGTTGGTTGATTTCGGTGTTGAAAGACACACCCTAGTCACCGGGAAGATCATTTGGGTCTTCCATCATTCTTCATTGATTTCGTAGTGCTCCCATATTCTGGGTATTATCTTTTAGTTTCTTATTTCTATTCCGGATAAGATCCTTTTGTCTTTTGATCTAGCCGAGTGTTGTTATTTTATTCAGCCACAGTTGCTTATTTTCCAGCTAAGATCCTTTGTATGTTGATCTAGTCAAGTATTGTAAGTTATTCAGCCGCATTCGGCCATTTTGTAATCCACAGAGATATCATAATACAAAATTGCATTCCTTTGTCATGTTTATTATTTGTATGATCATTTATATGCTATAAACCTTTGATCCTACACACACATTAGCAGTGTTTCCCAGACTAGCCAAGTCAGGAACATTACAGTGGTATCAGAGCTTTAGTCCTGCCAACCTGTGACTAAAGACAATGAGTGTAGCAGAAGACCCAGAGGGACATGAACATGTAGGTGAAAAATATGTCACTTACAATAGGCATCGGTAAAAAAGGCATAGGCTTGATTTTCCCCCTTTTTCTCCTAGCTTAGAGGAAGAGGAAGAGGCACACAGAGAAGCAGAGAGAAGGGTAGAGCGTGAGGTTGAGCGTGAGGCAGAGAGGATGCTAGGAGAAAGATATGCACGGCCATAGGGTAGTGGCAAGGCCCCCATAAATCCAAAGGAATCTTTCATGCAGGTTATCAACAGTATGTTAGCTAGTCAACGGACCATGTCTCAGTCCTTGGCACAGGTGGTTGATAGATTGGCTAGAGTGGGCACCGCAGATACACAAGTCCCGCATGCAGCATAGGAAAACTCGGGAGCATGCAGTAGACCCCAGTCACCCTCTCGCACATACACCTCTGTGAGTAGGATTCCCAAACCCTTGTTTCCTAGTTTCCATAGGGCACCCCCGGTAGCAACACCACCACCAATAGCATAGAGGCCACCCACTCATGCCGACGACATTACAGAGTACAGGAGGGAGTACACAGCATTGGATCATGACTTCCATTAGGACATGACCTTAGTTGAGTACTATGGACTCAGACTCAGGAACCTCCCTAGAGAGTCACA
>JZKD02S2408501.1:67742-85130 GCA_000966675.3 Picea glauca
TCCACCATGCATGCAGAGTGATATAGTTGTCTGATTCCATGGTCATCACTCCTTTATCACATAATAAGATATTTATCAACGTGTAAAGAGATCTAATGTACCTCCCTCTAGGTCCCTTCAAGAAATCCTACTCTGTAGTAGTATATGACTTCATTGTATCTACTACAAACTTAGTGATAAACCCTACAATAATGTTGTCTAACCAAATATCCACTATGTGTGTGAATTTATTATTAACCCTTTCCAACCGCGCTATATTTTAAACAATCCACACGACTGGCCTAATACGATTAGTCAGATGGGTATATTTCAAACTCAATATCCACTACTGTAATAACTCTGGAATGAAACAAAAATATGCTTCATGTAAATCAGTAAACACATACCTTTGCAGGTATTGGCGCGGTGTATACCTGGAACCCTTGTTATATTTTTGAGTGAAGTCCAGCTTCTTTATTTCCAACCATCTTTCAATCTCTTTCTTTGTAGGATTCCATGGCTTGAACATCCCTTTCTACCACTGCATATTCTTCACCAAACCCCTTCTTCGATATCCTTCTGAGTTCTAGCCGACAACAGAACCATTTGTTAGACATATGGGCTGACCCAGGTTCTACCTTAGTTCTCCAACAAAACCCTTTTCACCATCAACCCTTTTGGAAAACTAGAAGGCTACACTGTGCATGAAGTGCAAAATGCAGTCTCACCTGGTTTATGGGTGATTGCAGGGCGCAGGTGTTTGAGTCATGGAATGGATCGGGGTTTTTCTTCTTACTTTTATTTCTACTTAACCATGCATCCTATTACAGTATTCATAAGATGCATTCATTCATTCATAACATTTATTCTGCATATCTATTCTAGTGTGCACTAAAGCTAAAACCATCCATTCATCTATATAACCATTCAATCATAATTGCAGAAATAGTAAATCATTAAGACATATTGAAACACAAAGTTTTACCATGGTTCACCATAGGCCTTCGCCAACACACACACAACCACATAATTTGAGTTGGAACATGACTCTTAGATGGTTGTGTGCATGGTTGTGATGTGTGAATAGTATGATAGGGCACGCCATTGGTGTGTGCAATTTTGAGTTATTTTCGTTGCTTAAGTTTGTATAAAAAAGAGAATGTTGCTTCCATTGTTATAAGTTGTGTGGCACAATTCAAATTGAGCTTAGTGCATTATCTCAAGTGATACTTCACGGACTTGTGCGTAAAGTAGGAACTGCGTAGTGAAGTTTTAGAGTTGCATTGCTCAGTAATATGTTGGGGTTGCTACAGTTTGGTGGATTTAGAGCACGCGTAAGGTGGTAACGGGGCCCAGTGGGAGACTGGGTACGTTAAAAAAGGTGATGTTGTGTGACGTGGCCCATCCTGGGTGGATAGGGACATTACATCCTGCCATCAGAGCTATTGGTTCAATGCTGAACTTGTATGGGCCAAAGAATAGAAAGAATGGATGGGTTCACTAATAATTGGTGTCGCGAAGTGTAGATTTTAGTTTGTGTGGAAAGCCATTGTTGCGCGGTCTAGAGTTGTGATGCACATAAAGATAGTGATGCACTAGTGTGCATTAAAGTTTGGAATGTTAAAATAATCCAAGAATTCCGAGAGACAGGATTATGAAAAAATAGTGGAAAGTTTTCATGCAGTTGTTGCATGAAATCATCTAACAAATCTTAATTGCTTGCACATTTTGTAGAATTATCAGCGATTAGAGAAGGACAAATTCAATGTAGAAAGTTAAAAAAAATAAGCATGGAATATGCACAAAGGACTTATAATATTGATGATGAATTTGGAGATCTATATATCAGTTTGGGTGTTGATGGTACTGAGTCCAAGGAGGAGTGCATGAACTTGGTAGAAACTTTAAAAATATTGCAGAAAGATGTCCAAAGTTATAAAGATGATAATGAAAGGATTATGAGAGCCAAGGAACAACATGATGAATTCAATGTCAAATTGATGCAGATTATGGACATAATAGAAAAGAATATGGAAAAGGATACATAGATAAGTATATCAATAATTCATAGGTTTCATGATGAGAAAAGAAGAGAAGAAATAAGTGTTGGTAAGCATTCTTTAAGGAAAGCACGTACTAGCTCAAGTCGATCTCCTATCAGAAAGCATAAGAGAAGGACTGGGGTGGACAAGCTAAAGGGGGAAATGAATAAGATCAAGTCTCCTTTCTTTGATGGTGATCAAAAGAAGGACTAATATGAAGAGACCTGGTTTCTGGGTATGAGAAAACACTTCCAATCGCATAACTATTTTGCGCAGGTAGAAGGGAGAATTGTTATCTATCAGTTAAAGGGAAATGCATCAATGTGGTGGGATGAGTATGTGAAAGTGTGACACTTTGATGAGAATAAAGTGACTTGGAGAGAATTCAAGAGCTATTTCCAAAATAAATTCTTAACCAAGTGATACTATGACAGGAAAATGAAAGATTTCTTCGAACTCAAACATGGGAACATGATGATTGATGAGTAAAAGAGAGGATTATTGGAATTGTTGAATTATGTGCCTTTTATCAAGGATGAACAAGTGAAGATTCAAATATATTTGAGTGGATTTCCCTCATTTATCAATGAAAATATACAGTATGATGACCCTAAGATGCTAGAAGAAACCCTAAGGCATGCTAAGTGTCTTTATGGACAAAAAAGGGGAAGGCTGACTTTCCAAAAGGCTTGGGAAGACAAGATGAAAAGTAAGGTGGAACAAAGGAAGAAGGGAGTTAAGCCACAATTTTTCATAAATACTGTGAAAGGATAGAAGACTCTTTAGGAGCTTAGAATATCAGAATCATGGGGACAAAAGTCATGGAAACAACCTATGCAGTGTTGGGGTTGTGGTGGAAATCATATGCATAGGTATTGTCCTCAAAGAGGCGATAAAGAGAGGAATGAAAAGAATGTACAACAAGCTATGACAATGGAGGACATGGGTGTAAATGTGCCAAGTATTTACTCTGCACAAGAGAACAAGAAGGCTAAGTTTTAGTCACACATGATTGAAGTGGAAGGTAAGATTAACAACCAACCTATTTCTATTCTAATTGAATCATGAGCTAGTCATAGTTATCTAGATTCTAATATGGTGGAAAGATTCCATCTGTTGAGAAGCAAGTTGGGAAAACCTTGGTTGGTGCAGTTAGCTACAGGAGAAAAAAGGAAAATCAATGAGATGGTTAAGGCTTGTCCATTGGAGATGAATGGACTATGCACAAAGGTTGATTTGAATATTATACCTTTGGGATCATACAATTTACTCATTGGTATGGATTGGTTGGAAAAGCACCATGTTGTCATAGATTGTAAGGAATTCACTTTTCTTAATGAATAAGGAAATTTGAGATCAGTTCAAGGAATTCCCAAAGTTGTGACTATTAGAGAAATTTCAACATTTCATATGAAGAAAAGTTACAGGAAACGGTGTCAAGTATTCACAACACACATGGAAGAGGCACCTAAGGATAAAGTGCCAAGTGTGGAAGACTACATAGTACTGAAAGAGTATGAGGATGTCTTTACAGAGATACCGGGATTTCCTCTGAAAAGATATATTGATTTATCTATAAATCAAATGTCGAGAGAAGTACCTGTGTCCAAGACTCCTTATAGGATGAGTATGCCAGAATTGAAGGAGTGGAAAATGCAACTTGAAGAGCTTCTGAATAAGGGATATATACATCCAAGTGTGTCACCTTGGGATGCACCAATTTTGTTCATGAAGAAGAAGGATGGTACACTAAGACTTTGTATCGACTTTAGGTAGTTTAACAAGGTAACAATGAAGAACAAGTATCATTTTCCAAGGATAGATGATCTGTTTGATCAACTAAGAGGAACAATGATATTTTCCAAGATAGATATCATATCTAGATATCACCATGTAAGAATAAAAGAGGAAGACATTAGTAATACTTCCTTCAGAACAAGGTATGGTCATTACGAGTTTACAATGGTGTTATTTGGGTTGTCGAATGCTCCCAATATATTCATGTGTTTGATGAATGGAGTTTTTAGAGAGTATTTAGATAAGTTTGTCAATGTATTTTTGGATGACATTCTTATTTACTCGAAGTCTGAGGAAGAGCATTAGCATCACTTGAGGATGGTGTTAGAGGTGCTGAGGGAGCATCAAATTTATGCAAAGTTGAGAAAGTGTTCATTTTATTAGCGATAGATTCATTACTTAGGTCATATTATTTTAGAGGAAGGAATAGTTGTGGACCTAGTAAAGATAAAATCCATTGAGAAATGGCCAAAACTAAGAAATGTCACAAAAGTGAGATCCTTTATGGGAATGGCAGGGTACTACAAAAGGTTTATTGAAGGATTTTCATAGATTGTGCATCTGATCACATCCCTGCAGAGAAAGGTGTGTGATTTGAATGGACTCCAGATTGCACAAGTAGTTTTAAGCACTTGAAGAGTTTGTTAACAAGTGCATTGATTTTAAGAATTGTTGATCCAGATACAGACTTTGTTGTGTGCATGGATGCATGGAAGGAAGGACTCGGTGGAGTCCTGGGTCATGATGGACATGCGGTATGCTACGAGTCAAGGAAGTTGAAGGAGTATGAAAGGATCTATGGTATGCATGAATTGGAATTGGCAGCCATAGTGCATGATTTGAATATGTGGCTAAATTATCTCATGGGTAAGATATTTGAGCCAAGAACATACCATTGTGGTTTGAAGTATTTGTTTGGAAAACCAAGTTTGAATGCCAGGCAAAGCAGGTGGTTAGAGTTCCTCAGTGAATATGACTTCGACATAAATCATATCAAAGAAAAAGATAAAAAGGTGGCTGACACAGTCAGCAAGAGGATGCATGAGATGCATGCTACAACCATTAGCATGTACTAGACATATTTGTGCGACATAATTTTGGAAGTTTCCAAATCAGATATGTGTTATATGGATATACGTGTGACATTACAACAAGGTATGTCACAATAGAAGTTTGAAGGCTATGAGTTGAGAGAGGATGGGATCCTCATGTATAGATACATAGTCTATGTGTCATATGATAAAGAGTTGAAGAGCCTAATTTTGTCAGAGATGCGTAAGGTTCCTTATGCTAGACATCCAGGTTATCAGAAGACAATTGTTGTAGTAAAAAATAAATACTTTTGGCCAGTTATGAAAAATTATATTGTGTATTTTATTACAATGTCTCAAATATCTGAAGTTCAAGGCTGAGCACAGATATCCAGCTGGTTTGACACAACCTTTGCCCATTCTTGAGTGGAAGTGGGAAGTTGTGACCATGGACTTCATAACTGAGTTGCCTAGGATTTCTAAGAAACATGATTCTATTATAGTGGTGGCGAAAAAGCTTATGAAATCTTCCCATTTTATTCGAGTGAAGTCAATATACAAGGAAGTTGACATTGGTTAGATATACATGCATGATGTTTCTAAGTTACATGATGTTCTTAAGGAGATTGTGTCTATTGGAGATTCCAAGTTCACCTCAAACTTTTGGAAAGCGTTATTTAAGGGATTTAGAACAAATCTGAATTTAAACACAACATATCACCCCGAGACAGATGGTCAGACTGAGAGGGTAAATAAGGTGATTGAGGACATGTTGAGGATGTATGTGATGGATAAGCCATCGAAATGGGAAAACAATAACTTGCATTTGGTAGATTTTTCTTACAAAAATGAGTATCAGACATATTTAAGGATGATCCCATTTGAGGCACTTTATGGTAGAAAATGCAACACACCTATAAGTTGGGATAACCAAGAAGACCACATAGTAGTTGGGGTAGATTTAATATGGGAAATGGAAGAAAAGATGGTAAAGATCAGGAAAAAATTAAAATCTTCCCAAGACAGACATAAAATCTACGTAGATAAAGGCAGAACCCACAAGGAATTTGAAGTGGGTGATCACGTGTTTTTGAAAGTGAAGGCCAGGCACAATACCTTGAAGTTGGGAAAGTTATCTAAGTTAGTGGTGTGCTATTGTGGGCCATTTTAAATCCTTGAAAGGATTGGTCATGTTGCTTATATTCTTGCATTTTCCAGATACTTATGCATTCATAATGTTTTCCATGTGACATTTCTTAAAAAGTATGTACCTAATGCTTATCATGTTATTGATTGGAATGTGATTCAGGTGGAGCTAGAAGGAAGATTTCAAGTATGATTGGTTTGTATATTGGATCAGAAAGTTAATCAACTCTAGAATCAAGCCATGGAGTTGGTAAAGGTCCAATGGACCTGATACGGTCCTAAGGATGCAACTTGGGAGTGAGAGGATGCTATGCGAGCAGAGTATCCTCATATTTTTGAATATTTTTTAAATTTTGTATGTACATGTGTATATGACGCACTGAGGATAGTGAATAAATAAGAGGGAGGGGATTGTAGTGTCCTTGATCCAGAACCCTTTGTAATTTTACATATAGGATGATGAGACGATTGGTACCAAGTGTAAATATAATGAACATTTAGGCTGGTGAGCCAAGGACACTTGGATTTGGTGTTGTGTGCATCAAAATAGTGTGCGAAGAAGTGTTAACAAAGGCAAGGTGTGCATAGTCTATGTGTTACATTCACCTGCGTAAGCGTGTAAATTGCATTGTGTTACGTGCACTTGGGTTAGTTTGTGGTAATGATCTAGAAGGGAATGACACAGAGTTACATGTAAATATGAGTATTTATGTTTTGGGGTTGAAGAGAATGTGTGATTATGAGGCTGGTGAGCCTGGATGTAGATAGTCCAGTGCACATATCCATGTAAATATAATCATGAATATTAATATAATATGACATCGTTGCGCGTTGACCAACTTAGGTGAAAAGATATGGGGGGTCTACTCCAATAGAAAATGGAAAAGGAGGGGGTGAGTAGTAAGTCTTGTTATCAGGTAAATTGGTAGGTGTGGACACTAACAGATCTTATTAGATCCACCTGGATCTAGAAAAAAATAGGATAGGACATGACTCTTTCCCTAAGTTGTAATCATTGAATATACTACTAAGAAGGAATGAGTGACATACCTTTATATCGCTTCCTTAGGTCTCTGTTGTTCCCGCTTTACTCCGGTGCTTTTGTGAAATCCGGTCGAAGACAACACAAACCAACTAAAGTGAAGATAGCAAAGTATATTCAATGTCAATCTATGCATATGATCAAGGAGTTACGCAGTAAAATAAGAGTGATTTTATGGGAAAGGGACATGCCACTGTATTATATTAAATGAAAGTATAAGATACAACCAGATTGCCTTGATGTCACAAGCTTCCTTTCAGTGACCCTTGGTTCCAACACACACACTTGCTCTGTATTTGCATGAAGAAGATCCAATACAACTTGATAGACTAGATAGAGTCTTCAAGCTTCTGTCTAAGCAGAGTTCTTCACACAATCCTTTCACCAATTCTTCATTCAATCTTGCCTAACATTTCCATGAGAAACCTTTCAATATATAGGATAAGGAGGGATGGTTACATGGATGAGGATGATCCCACCAAATCTGAGAGGTTAGTAGGATGCCAACCACGTGAATGCCAACTCATTTTCTAGAAGATTCCATTCTAGAACCTTCGTGACCTCTTCTCTTCTTCAATCTTAAAAACAGGTTCGCACCCTACCTATAGAGAAGACTGTGAACAGTTCGCACCCTAAGTGTGGGTGGCCTACGAGAATGAGGGATTTTTGTGCACTGTAACATAGGCAGCCTACAAAATCATCTTAAAAATGTGTTTTTTGGAAGAAGACAACAATCACCTTTCTAAGGCAAAAAGTCCTTGTGGGAGCCTGAATACATCACTTGTAGAGACATCACCAGAGTGACTAAAACCATGTGTAATAGAATGCCCCCCAAAGTGTGAGGCTAGAATCTGTGATAGCCGAAATAATTTGTAAACTGCGTGTGTGTGTCAGAAACCAAGAGCGCACCTAATCGGAAACCTGTAAACAACCAAGCATCTGCAGAATATAATACCAGTTATGAGGTAGGCATTCCCATGCTCAGATTACAAATGAATGGAATCATAGACGTAGGTCATGGCCACCAATCATACACCGTTGATCCATGCCGTCAAAATGTTGCATAGCCACCAGGAATACACTGTGGATCTATGCAAGAAGACTTGAATTAAGACGACATATCCACATGAAATACAAAGTGGATCTATGTGCCGATAAAAATCACACATACTCCATTGCAGCCTGGATCAAAAATATGAGACCCAGGGTCTTCAATCCCATCACTTGAAAGTATGAATCTAACCATGTGATTACATGTGCTGAAGTCGAACATAGTAGAAACCACTTGATTACCGGTCATTGATGAAAACTGTTAACAAGTGCAAGAGAAATCACCATTGATGTTAATGACTCCCAAGGTACTGAAGTACAATCCAAACAAATGCGAATGAATGAGATGAAGTCGAGCACTCGACGAAATATCTCGATCAGAGATCAATGATGTGAAACCTCTGTCGAAATCGAAGAGACCTGCCATTAAGGCATGCAGGTTCCAAGGTACTAAATGATTTCTAAGTCTCATTTATGGATAATGAGTTGGAGTCGACGGAACAAGACTCATCACAAGAGGGCCTTGATGTATCCCCCATCAATGACACGAAATAAGTAACAGATTTTGAGGATGAGATAAAGTATGAATACGAGTTGAAATAGACACAGGGAAGGCCGACATATTAAGAATGGACAACTGCAGATGGTAGAATCAATACAGGGCTTGTGTGAAATTCTCTTGAACATATGAACGACATGACCAAGGACTTGGAAACACCGACTCAAAGACGACCCAAGATATGACCTTGTATCAAGTCAAACGAGAGACAAACAGATTTCCCAACCCGGATTCAAATGACGAACAGGGGGTGTCATGTTCAAGAGCGACGCTTACTGCCATTAATATGAATATGAAAACACATCCCTTTCCCAAAATTTCCCCCACCATCTCTGTCGAGTACCTCTTTATTTTTACACAAGCTTGAGGAGGATAACATATGCTTGTTGATGTAAGCTCATCCTTTGGACGAGTCCCTTGGAGTATGTTTAACAAACCCTAGGAATGAGTGGTTTGGTCCCATTGCGGGTCTTTCGATGTTTGTTTAATGATTCCAAGGATAGAAAACTCGGGGGGTTTTCATGTTTTGAGAGTCTAAAAAAAACTTAAAGAGAACTCTCCCAGTTCCTTTTTCGTAAATAAGTTTGACGAGACTGAAAAAGTGATAAACTATCGCTCGTCGAACGTTTTCTTCAGATACTTTAACGAGTGTGAAGAGAACAAGATCTCTCGACAATCTTTTCATTTTTATGGAGCGTGAAAAGAGATTAAAGGATACTCCCTTAGGTTCGTTGTTTTCATGTTACCATAACGAGTACGGAAAATACAAGAAAAAGTATACTTGGTTACATTCTCATATATTTTCGAGCACGAGAACGAACGATGACTCAGCTCGAGGTTTTTCCTACAAAAACCCTAAAAAAGTAATTGTACATGCAACAAAATGAAAAAAAGAATGCCCGTTCCCCCTCATTTGGACTTCGAAGTTACCATATCTATGGAAAACCATACTCACAAGGCTATAAGGGAATTAGGTTTTATAAGAAAAATAAAAATAAAATAAAATCAATAAAAAATAGGAAAAAGTGAATAAATATGGGTAAAAAGGACTTTTTACTATTTCATTGTGATTTTTCCAAAAACTTGCCCAACACACCTCATTTTCCCCCAAATTTATTTGCTCGATTGTGGGAGGCACAAGTGATCATTTGGCGAACTATTTTAGCCAACGAGGTAAGCTCTTGATCCTTCAACTTTTCCATGGTTTTAGTTTTGGTGTTTATTGGCAATTTTTTGAGTTTTTAAGTCCATTTTTAGGGCCGACTATGCGCTCAAGAATTCTCGCAGGCGAGTCGTGCGGGACCTGTGAGAATCTCGCACTATGCCAAAGGCTCACCTACGAGGGCCGAAACATGGATTTTAATGTTAAATTTTGCTCAATAAAAATTATGCAAAAGTTTAAAACAAGTTGATAACTATTCTCTCATGGCTCTTGTGCAGGTGTTTGACCATCACAATGATGGAGTGGCGAGAAAGAGAACATGAGGAGGATGATTCCATTTCCAGGAATGACCCGGGTACAGTCATTACCCTTCGGGACTGTGGGTTATTGAAATTCTTCAGGATTCCTAGCATGAGAGCCCAACTCAGGTTGTTGGAATACCTAGTCCATATGTGGGACGTGGACCAACAATTATTTCACATGGGAGTCCATATGCTGACCCTAGATATCGAGGATATCTATTTTCTAATGGGGTTGTCACAACATGGATACCATACTACTTTGACCGAAGGTAGAGGCGGCGAGCTCCCTATGAGTGAGTATTGTCGCCAGTATTGTGTTCCCGAGGCAGAGAGGAGAAAGGGTAAGGTTTCTATTTGGGGGGTCCAAGATTTGACACTGCGGAGCATCTTGTTCACTATCGCACACATGGCTGGGAGTGCATCTCCACACATGGCTCTCCAGAGATACTTCCAATATGCCATAGAGTGTATAGAGCCTCGGGTCTTCAACTGGTCGGATGCAGTTCTCCGCAGTATGAAAAGAAAATTGATGAAGTGTCGAAAGGGTGACTTGAAGAAGTTTGGGTACAGATCACTTTTGGTGTCATTCTTTCTTGAGAGGGTCCCACTGTTGCGACTATAGGTTTATTGGGGTTTACCGGCCCCACAATATCTGAGGATGCTGAGGTGGTGCAACCTCATGGCTTGACACGTAGCTGGGCCTATAATCAAGTACAATGATTCATTTTTTGACTAGTTAAGGCCCCAGATGTTGATGAATGACGACTATGCATACGCTGGTTTGGATTTCCAAGGGGATCCAGATTTGGCCCTCCCTGAGGATGCTCAGTGGGGTGATTTAGGTAAGAAGTACACATTTTTTTCTTTTTAAATGTTTTTGCAAGTTTTATCATATGAAATGTTTTTATGTTTGTCCAAGAAATAATAAAAAAATATATTTTTTATGACATGGATGTGGGGCCATATCGACCTCCAGGAACGTCTCATATTCAAAAACGAGGAGAGGCGGCTTCAGTGGCGAGATGGGATGCCGAAGACTATGAGGCAATGGAGTAGAACTTGGAGGGGTTGACCGTGAACATCCCATATATTACTATTGGGGAGATCCCTAGATGTTACCAGCGCCATACTGTGGGCATGCCCGAGTCTATCAGTCGATTGCTTCGTAGGGTAGCCTGAGAAGTTGTGTGTTATTGTGAGCATCATCCGTGATGCTATTTTGTAGAAGCTATGGGCTTCACATTTTGAGATTTTGGTCCTTGGACAAAAACTTTTCGTAAAAACTTTTGATCGTTATATACATATATACGACTTCTGTCGACTTATTTTGTGTTGTGTGATACATGTGATGTGTGATTGGTTTATAAATGGCCCAAATGTCTGTCTAGCACATAGTTAGCTAATGCATTAGTCAATGTATTTAGAAATCTAGGAATGTGTTGATACTCAATATAATCAAAATAATGTTCCAAGAGGCGAATTCGTAAATATACCCGTAATAAAGTAGGACTTCGAATAGCATAGACATTACTTAGTTGTAGTACTACTAGCTGCAAATTGAGTCGTATAACTAGGTGGAAGATACCAAGAAAAATAACATCAATCAACAATTCGACGACGACGTTATATTCTGCAATATTATTGGTCGCACGACCAAGGCACACACCTCGCAAAATGATAAGTTCGTTTGTAGGTGTGTAAATTGCCCATGCAGCAGAAGCAAGGTTCTGAGTACTACGGCTAACGCCATTGCTGAAGCTAATGTGGGGTAGCAAAGACTCCGACATCTAGAAACCAAGCACAATCTAACATAAGCGGTCGAGGGCAGAGACCAAATAATGAAAAAGCATACTACAGTAACACAAAAAAAGTATGATACAATAAAATACAAGCACTGATGCATAGGTGATCTTAGGCATAGTACTTCTTTAAGTACAACCCATTTCTGGGTTCACTCAAAGGGATACCGTCATAGTCCACCAACTCGTAAGCTCCTTCTCCAAAACTTGTCTGACGATATAAGGACCTCGCCACATAGCTTCAAATTTTTTAGCTCCTAGAATATCCCGGTCTTGTTCATAAAGGAGAACCAGATCACCTTCAGAGAAAACACATGGCCTGATATGTTTGTCATATTGGGCTTTGACGCATTTCTTCTGGGATTCTATAACTAGGGTGGAATCGTGATGGGTTTCGTCTAATTGCATGAGATACAACAAACGTTCTTCTTCGGCAGAATTATTTGGGAGAAGTTTGAAGGCTAGTTTTAGGGAGGGTATCTCACATTCAATCGACAAGATGGATTCTAGACCATAAACTAATTGGAATGGTGTAAGCCTGGTAGAAGACTTAACGGATGTCCGGTAACCCCATAATGCTGAAAACAACATCATGTGCCAACTCATTTTGTGAATCCCTATCATTCGTCAAAGCATGGTAATGAGGACTTTGTTTATTGCTTCGACTTGGTCGTTGGCTTGTGGGTAATAGGGTGTTGATTTTTCATGGAGAAGACCCAACTTTTCAAGGATTTCGGACATCATGAAGTTTCTAAAGTGGCTACCATGATCAGTAACGATAGCACGAGGAACACCAAAACGAGCAATGATGTGATTGAATATGAATAATGTTGCAGTCCTTCCGGTATTGTCGAATGTTGGCATCGCCTCGACCCATTTTGTAAAATAATATACGGCTACAATAATGTATCCATTCCCCTCGGTCTAGTGAGGGTGACATGTCATGATATCGATACCCCGTTTCACAAAAGGACCAATGGAGACCACAGGATATAGAGGAGCAGGGTGTGATCGTATTTTATTGTTGTAGGTTTGGCAAGCGTGGCATTTTTGGATGGCAATTATACAATCATTGAATAAAGAGGGCCAAAAATACTTTGCTCGTAAGATCTTCTGGGAAGAAGCATACCCAGACATGTGACCACCACAGGCTCTAGAATGGCATTCATTGAGGGCTTTCTCGACTTCATCAAATGTGAGGCAGCGTCGAAAAATGGAGTCAACCCCACGACGATAAAGAGTATCACCGAGGATAATATACTAATGGGCTTGGTAGCGTATTCAATGGTGGTCAATGCTGGACAAAGTGGGATGGAAAGTCTGGGTCTGGAGATATATGATGATATCTCTGTACCAAAGGACATCATAACTAATCAGGAAAAGGGAATCATCGGGTAATGAATCGGCTGCTACATTTTTCATCTCAAAGCAGGGGAGGTCGCATATCAACTCGGAAAACATCAAGGATTTCTTGGACTTAGCGCGTTTTAATTATAAGTCAAACTCGTGGAGTATTACGATCCATTTGAAGTATTTTCTCCCTAGTAATTGGCATGTAAGAATGTGCTGCATAGGGTTGTAGTTAGAAATTACCATATTCTTGCTAGAGAGGATATAGTGTCGGAAATGTTGAACAGCTTGGACGGCTGCCAAGGCTAGTTTTTCAACATGTAAATACTTGGTTTCAGTAGTCATGAGGCTTCGAATCAAGTAATAAATGACATGTTCATCATGAGAGTCATCCTCCTAGACGAGAACCATAGCGATGGTATAGTCTAAGGCTACGAGGTAAAGGAAATAATCCTGACTGTAATTAGGTGGGAAGAGTAAAGAGGTATGTGTCAAAGACAGTTTCAAAGCCTCAAAAGCTTTGTTGGTAGTGGTATCCCATATGAACTTAGAACCTTTCTTGAGCAGTCGCGTAAATCCAAGAGTTATCTCAGCATAGTTCGTGATGAAACGACAGAGAAAGTTTTCCTTCCCTTGCAAACTTTGTAACTGGCGAAGTGAGGAAGGAGGAGGAAGATTGAGAATCACCTCGACCTTCAAGGATCTTCAAAGGATCTACCCTGATCCCTTGACGTGAAACAATAAAGCATAGAAGTCGATCAGATTCTACGCAAAAAACACATTTGTGTGGATTCAAGCGTATATGGTAAAAACGACATCGAAGAAAAATGGCGTGGAGGTGTATTGGATGATATACACGACGCATGGAATGAGAGGGTAAGTCATTGAGATATAGCTGCACAATGTGCTTTATATCATGGAAGGTGTAAGACATAGCACATTGAAAAGTTGCGCCGACATTCTTTAAACGAAATGGAAGTTTCCGGTAGGCGAAAGTGCCCTGAGGACAAATAAAAGTGGTCTTGTGTTGGTCCACGAGTATGATATTGATTTGATTATATCCGTAGAAACCATCCATCGGAGAGAATATTTCACTTCCAACATAATCATCGACGATCTGGTCAATGAAGGGGGTAGGAAAGTTGTCTTTAGGACAATCTTTGTTAATGTCCCTATAATCAACGCACACGTGGATTGTGCCTTGTTTCTTGTCAATCAAAACAAGATTGGAAACCTAGTCAGTTAGAGCCACAAGGTAAATAAATCCATCTTTGAGAAGTTTCTCAACTTCAAGTTTAATAGCGGCTGCTTTACGTGGGTGGACCGGATGAAGTCATTCCCGGACGGGTTTAGCGCCCGGGTATGTCTTAATTTCATGTGCCACAATGTCGAGGTCAATCCCCAACATTTCTTCATAGCTCCATGCGAAGACATCACGAAATTCTTGGAAAAGAGACTTGTAGGTGAAAACTTCGTCATGGGAACACGAAGCTCCAATATGCACATTTTCAACAACTCCAAGTGAGATATTACTTAAGTTCCCTTCGTAGAACATATCGTGTGTAAAATCAGGAATGGTAGAAATGACGACAACGGTCGACGTGGTCGATATCCGTTGGTAACCCTCAATGGTGTGTTGTTCCAGGAAGAGGATGGAACAATGATGTCCATTGTCCCAAGGGGTGTCTTCCATGGACATAACAGACATAATCATCTTGTCTGTGGGAAAAATGATGTGGAGTGGATTTGGAGATAAATAACCAAGAGAGGGGGTAGAAGGGGTTTCCGATTGAATGGCTTGATAAGCGGATTCGACCGAACTCAAAGGCATTTCATCACCATAACGAAGATGATCATCGGGGTTGGGTACCATCCATGGGTCATAAGACGTAGGGGTTCCATGAACAAAGGTGGAGATTATGTTGATCGAGGAGACAAACGGATGTGGAACATCAGGTGGTGGGATGGGGAAAGTACCCATTAACGAGGAATCTTTAAGAATACCCACACCAACGTTCTCGTATCTGGGGGGGGGGTTTGCAATGAATGGTACATTGCTGATACATGCATCAGAGTGAAAGAAGGCCAATTGGTCGATAGTAACTAATTTTCCTTTATGTGGGAAATGCACGACATGGAAAAGAGTTGACACAACTGCACGCATGGAATCAATCCAGCTACAACCAAGTTGAAGGTTGTAATCAAGAGGAGCGTCAAATACCTCCACTTCAACTTTGACCATTCTGCCTTCTAACGTAATAGGCAATAAAGGGAGGACACCGTAAGGCTTAAAACTAGAGCCATTGAAGGCTTTGAGAGTGTTGTGGGATTCAGTCAAAGGAGGAGAGCCGATGGCTTTCCAGCAGGTAATAAACATGACACAAGTCGAGGAACCCTCATCAATAATCGTTCTACAAATGTTTTTTTCGGAGACAATAACTTGTATTTGGAATGTGAGTTGAGGGGGTAACCTTGGAATGTGATCTTCCAAGTAAAAATTTATTAAATTCATATCCATGGGGTCGATTCCACCAATATATTTCAACATTGCCTTCTGTTGTATAGGAAAACTCTGAAGGACTTCGAGGGATGACATTGCAGATGGTGCTTGAGCCAGATCTTCGACAATATTGTAGTTCTGGGCAACACATGCATGGGGATTGAAAGCCAATTTTCGAACAACACCCTTTGGAGGAGGTCGAAGAACTGTATCTAGGCTTGGTCGTTCGAGATGAAGAGGACCGTTGGTAGGTGGATTCATGGGAGATGGTTGGACCAATGAAGGAGGTATTACATCAACCTTCTCTTTGGAGGAAGGATAATCTTTGGCTCGAGTGGTAAGTGTGATGTCATTCTTCTTTGAATCACCTGTACACATTAAGACATAGGATGTATTGGAGGGGGAAGGTTGTTCATGAATGACCAATTGGGCCTATTGTTGAGAAGCGAAGGGTTGTGACAATATGGCCAGAGTGGGGGGTTTCGTGGTCCCTTGAAGGAACTTAGTAACCTCGGCTCGTCGTGGACAATCCTTAGTGTAGTGATCATCGCCACAAATAAGACAAGGGTATCGGGGTTTTCTCTTATCCCTATCGTCAACAGGTGGTGTTTTGGTTTTCTCAGTTTGTGGATTATTTTTATCCTCCTTGGTCTTACCCTTTCCTTTTTTGGATTTATTTTTGCCGACGGGGGTAGATTGAACAGAGTTTACCTCAGAAGTCTTGCCAGTGGGAAGGGTAGGAGACGAAGCATTTTGAACATTAGAAGAAATGGATTTGGGGTTGTTTCTAGAGGTTTGGATAGAATGAGGTTGGGCATGGAAAGTGCCAATCACACCATCAGCTACATGAGAAGCAACAGGAGTAGTTGAAGTAGTAGAAGTAGAAGGGCGAGGTGCATCAGGGAGTAAGTCGTAAAGAGTACCTGTTTATGAGTAAACGAGGTCTAGGTATTGAGCACGACTGATTGTTATTCTTCTATGACAACTCCACCCATGGCGATGTCACGAGTGATGTCATTCACAAATGATTTCATGAACCATTCTACCAGCAAATGATTGGGGAGTTCGAGTTTGATGAGATGTCGTCTCCGTCACCACTCATGAATGTGATCAAAGATATGAGTGGCTTTGGTTTGTTTGAAAGAACTCAAAATCTTGGTTCCTGTTTCGTAGCGAATTGGTAACTGGTAGTGGGTGAGGAAAGCCATAGCGAGGGTGTTGAAGTCAGTGAAGAAGCCTCATGGTAATTCTATATACCACTTCGTGGCGAAAACTGTGAGGGTTCACTGAAAAAGGCATAAACAAATAGAGTCATCCATCAAGGAGTTGGATGACCACCACAGGTGAAAATTCATTACATGATTGTTCGGGTTCTCTCCCAGTTTACCATCGAATTTAGGGATGTCGGATGGTAGTTTGGCCAGTATAGCGGGCCATTGAGGAGAGTGATGGATCAGATCATTTAAAATCCTCGACAAATCCGGGAGGTCCAGGGTGGATAAGAAAGGTAATTGTCTATTCACATGTGGGTACTGGTGACTTTGGGGAGGGAGTCTCGTTGGTAAACCAGTGGGACCATAACCAGTCTGCATATAATGTGAAGATCCAGGAAGATTTGGTTGTTGGTGT
>JZKD02S2408501.1:109227-142533 GCA_000966675.3 Picea glauca
CACTCGGGCTATGGCGTGGTCATGAGAAACAACATCGGCCAAATTCAAAGCCTCATCGCTGAAAATATTAGATACGATACCAACAATTCTGCAAAGCTTTGGGGTCTTATCAATGGATTGAAATTACCACTAGATAAAAACCTCACCTACCTGATCATTGAAGGAGACTCAAAAATCATAATAGACCTAGCAACAAAAATCCTGAATGGTCGGGATCAAGGGAAAATCACACCTAGTTGGTGCCTCCTTAGTCCTCTTTACAACTTCCAGGATCTTCGCAGAACCTCTCTAACTCTAACCCCTTCTTAGATTCAAAGAAGTACAAACAAAGTTGTGGACAGATTAGCCAATGCAGGGGTTGATTTTATGCAACAGATCATACTCCATGATTCCAAGCAGTCCTGATGCTCTCCCCTTTGGCTCCAATGCAAGGAGCTTCCTCATATGGATGGCCTTATTTCAGACGAGGCTCCACCCTCATCAACTTAGTTTCTCCTCAAAGTTAGAAATGATCAAAAGCTCAAAAGCGAATGCAGAAGAGCACAAGTTGGCAGTTGTTTCAGGAATTTCGGCAATTAGGAGTCAGAAGCACGAAGGTTGTTGCCTCCCAAATTTGTGAAGTCATGACAAGAGTGAGAGGATCTAGACCATTGAAGCTCAAGGTGATCTAGACCATTGTTCTAGTCCCATTGACCTGATGCGAGAGAATCTCAGGGACTCGGGTTTCAGAAGTTTGGAGCATGGAGGGGGTTGTTTTCCCAAGTCACGAAATGCGAAGGTGGATTTGGACCGTTGGTGCTAAAGGAGATCACAAACATTGATCTGGTCCCATAGATCTAACACAAGCATACATCGGGAATTTGGGTTTCGAGAATTTGGAGCATAGAGGGGGTTGTATGCCCAAGTCGCGAAATTGTGAAATGCGAAGGCAGATCTGGACCGTTGGTGATAAAGGAGATCACAACTGTTGATATGGTCCCATAGATCTGATGCGAGCTTACATCGGGAATTCAGGTTTCGAGAATTTGGAGCATAGAGGGGGTTATATGCCCAAGTCACCAAATTGTGAAATGCGAAGGCAGATCTGTACCATCGGTGATAAAGGAGATCACAATCGTCGATATGGTCCCATAGATTTGACACGAGCTTACATCGGGAATTGGTTTCAAGAATTTGGAATATAGAGGGGGTTGTATGCCCAAGTCCTGAAATCGCAAAATGCGAGGGCGGCTCTAGACCGTCAGTGCTAGAGTAAATCTCAACCATCGATTTGGTCCCATATATCTAATGCGAGCAAATATCCGGAAATCGGGTCTTGGGAGTTTGGAGCATAGAGGGGGTTGTCTGCCCAAGTCGCAAAATCGCGACAGGTGAAAGTGGATCTGGGTCGTTGGTGCTAGAGGAGATCTCAACCGTCGATCTGATCCCATGGATTTGACGCGAGAAAATTTTGGGAACTCGGGTTTTGGGATCTCGAAGCATGAAGGGAGGTACACCCCCAAGTCGCGAAACACAAAATCATGAAACTTGAAAGAGAATCTGGACCGTTCATGGTAGAGAAGATATGAATCGTCAATCTGGTCCCTTGGATCGAATGAGAGGAGATTTCCGGAAATCGGTTATCGGGAGCTCAAAGCATGGAGGCAGCTGTCATCCCAAGCTACAAAATCGCGATACATGAAATACGAAAGCAGATTTGGACTATTGGTGCTCGACAAGATCTGAACCAACAATCTGGCCAAGACATGAAGTTGCGAAATCGAAAAGGAGATCAGAACAGTCGATTTGGCCCCATTGATCTTAGGCAATTTTGTAAACCGATAAGGTTTAGGTAGTTTTGTAAGCATATAGGATGCGAGCATCTTTGTAAGCAGATAAGTTGCAGGCATATTTGTAAGAAGATAGGTTGCAAGCATCTTTGCAAGCAGATAGGCTACAAGTATCTCTATAAAGTAGATAGAACGCAGGTCTTTTTGTAAACTCTCAGCTATAATTAATTTAAGGACCCACTTTGTTTTTACTCACAAAAAAAAACAATTCATTGATATCTTAAAATTAAATTAAATATAATTTGTTTAACTTTATATAATATTTATATTATAAAGTGAAATTCAATATATATATATATAAACAATACTAATTAATATTTTCAAATTTAATTCATATTATTGTATTTATTTTATTTTATTTTAAATACACCTTATATCTTAAATGATATTTTATAAAAATGGATTTCTAAAAACAATACTAATTTAATTCATATTATTGTATATTTTTAAGAGTTTAAATACACTTTATACCTTAAATTACATTCTATAAAAAAATATAATTACATTATAGATGAAATCTTAATACTTTATCATTTTTGGACCCACTTAAATTTTTTAGTTAATAAACATGTTGTGTGTGGTGGAATGCATACCGAACTAATACAAAGGTAGACATGTCTCCTTCCTGGAAGAACATGCATGGTGCAAGTTTAGCAAAGAAGTCAGTGTTTTCACTTATCCTTAGCCAATTTAACAAAGAAATAAACTTAAAGATAGTGATTTACTTAGAAAGGAATCGAGGATTTCACTCAACGACAATGATGTGGGGTTACTCCCTTATGTATTGTTTGTTTTATTAATATGTAAAGTAAAGATAAGATTGTTTTCTTTCTAAAATGTTTTTTTTTTTTTTTCAATCAAGTGGAATATACATTTAAGGAAATAATTATAGTCATTTCTCCTCATTTCGAGGATGATATGAGAGGTAAATTGATCTACTGCATTTTTTAAAATTTGATTTGGTAGGGACATTGAGTGATATCCAACAATCTTAAAAATATATCTTTATGGGGACTTGACCCCACGTCCTTTTGCTTATAAATCACAATTCTCAACTACTTGAGCTAAACATGTAAAGGAAAGTTGTTGACTATGTGATACAAATACAACCAAAAATGTTTAAACAATGTACCTTTTATGCATAGCATGCTATGCCATTTTATGAACTTAAGACCATTTGTAACATCCCCACGATAATCCCCAATTTAATTCATGCTTAATGTAGATATAATATGTGGCTACGACCAAGCAATGTAATATGCAAATTGTATTTCTAAATGTTAATAATAAAATGTGATGCTAGTTTTTAAGGGGACATGGAAATAGATGAGGGTTGAATTAATCCACATGAGAGGGGAGAGTCTAAGATAATGGTCAATATGGGTACAAGGGGGAATTACCCATGTATGTTAATTCAACCCATTTTCCTAAATTTATTATTAGTATATGAACCTTCTAATTTCTTATTGAGTGTTCTCATATTCAATCATTGAATACATGTAAGAGGGTGGGTGTGAGTGGTCATTTTGGCATAGGGGAAGACCTAGGGTTCAATGCGTCAACAATGCACCAACAAAACCCTAACTACCGACTATTTCGACAACACCTGCGAAGCAAATGAAGTGTCACCCGAGGTAGAGGAAGGGGGGTTGTAGGACACATGTGTCTACAATCAAGCTAGGACACAGATCTTTGATTACAACACTTAACAATGCACTTATCCAACAAGATGCATTAGGTTATGATTCTCATGTACATCGCAAATTAACCCTTATTACAGAGCAACGCAGTAATAATCAAGATCTAACACTTCCAATCACTTAGCACACAACATTAAATCAGATCTAGCATGTATTTACTATCAATAGAGCACTAAGAATCTGTCTATATGTTCAACATATGTAAAGATCGACATGTTAATAGATAAACTACATAAATAACATTCACAACATCACACAAATCACATTAAACACATGATATATGTGGTTCACCCAAGTGTGGGGATATGTCCACCAACTTCTTCTTCTTCTTCTTTATTAGTCTTCGATCTCCTTACATTCATCTTCTACTGTGCACAAATCCACAGAGCCCAACTCCCCAGTGGACAGGTGATCTATGCACCATGCACTAGATCCACCTTCCTCAAAAGTAGGTCAAGGCACAGAGCCAACTCCTTAGTAGCACAAAGCACTTACAACTTCTTGCACTAAGCCAAAATCAACCCATCATGCACATAGCCAATAGTAGTCATGCACTAAGCCAATTTGCCAGTAGTCATGCACTCAACTGATCTAGTATTCATGCACTAAGCCAAATTTCCAGTAGTCATGCACTCATCCAATCTAGTAGTCATGCACTAAGCCAAATTGCCAGTAGTCATGCACTCAACTGATATAGTACTTCTTACATCGCTTAGTTACCTATTTATACATTTACAAAAAGGCCTAATCATGGGTAAACCCATGGGCTGACATCCAATAACATGTTACATAAACCCTAAAAACCCTTTGTTGGGTCCATAAGCCCGCAAAACAAGTGAGATCCCGCGATCTTCACTCCACCTAAGTGCTCCATATTCGAATAGCCTATCGAAGTCCCAAAATTGGTCAAACATGACCAATGTTTCCTCAAAACTTGGTCAAGGGCCAACAGGCCCCCAACACTCACCTATGACTTGTCTCGAGTCACTCAGATCTGGGTAGTATTTCTTTGAATCCCTTGAGATTAGCTTGAGCTTCCTCGACTTGCTGCTTCTCTAGAGCCTCCTACTCAACAAACTCCCAAATCACTTTCTCTGTAACAGGCCCTTCCAGGCGTTGTTCCACTGTCGCAACTACTTGGTATAACTGTGAGCCTTGGCCTTCAATCTCTTCAAAAAGTGTATAGGCTTCATCATGCACTTGCTAGAGTCTTGGTGTCACCTCCATGACTTTTCTCTAGATGGCAGTAACCTGCTACTAGATGGTGTTCTTCTCCTGTGATCACTTCATTTTCCCAACTGCAGTAAGAAGCTTCATTTGTGCTTTCATGGTGGATGTCTGCTTCTTCGCCTGCTGGAGTTGTGCTTCCAGTTTCTTCAGCTCTGTATCTTCTGCAAGATGCTCATAGGTTTGCACACTCTGATTACTTAATTTCTTACATTGTGAGGCCAGTGCCTTGATTCTTTCTACTACATTCCTAGTAGCTTCTTCCCTCTGATCGCACACTTCTTGTGGAGTGCTCGGCACTGATTGGAGCTCTAACTCCATTATCCTTACTTGAAGCTACTGAATGGCTTCAACGAGCTTCCCCACTTGCATCTCGGTTGAATCTAGTTCCTCCTGTGCCTAGCTTGACACAGAGTGAAGTGCTTTAGTCACTACCTCTTTTACCATAGTCTACTCTGCGAGAAGTTGATCTTTTTATTTCTGCATATTATCTTTGTCCTCCTCGAACATCGCCTTGATTTCATCTTTCTCCTGTTGCACAACTCGAAGTTGCTCTAAGACCTTCTCCTTTTATTGCTTCATGACTTTTGTAGCCTACTCCTTTTCTTCTTGGAATTGATGAAGTCGAGCCTCTGTTGCATCTGCTAATATTCGTAATTGGGTGGTCTCATCCCCCAATTCTACAATTTTTTATAAAGAAGGCGCAGTAGGTACTGCGCGGCTCGAATGGATAGCTTTTTGTATGTCCTTGAGCTCCTTCTCTATTCTTTAATACAGTGTCTCTTGCTTTGCTTCATGTCTCTGCAGAATATCCTCTGAGGCGTCTTCTATGACTACGATGATGAGATCGACATCATCCACTGTGAGAACATTCTTTGATTGAGGCTTATTGGCTCGGGTATTCTTTTGTGCTAAGGGTTTCTCCAGGGAAACCTCCCTTTTCTTCGATGTCTCGGCCTCTGTAGAGGGTCCTTTGATGGTGTAACTTCACCTTTGTATTTCCTTTCTCCTTATTCCCCTCCTTCTTCTTGGTTTACTTCATCTCCTTCTCCTCTTGCAGGTGATTCAGGCCTACTTTCCTCTAAGGCGTTGTCCTCCTCATCGGTTTTTATGTTCTACACTTCCTCCTTTTCTTCTTTTTCTTCTTTTTCTTCACTCTAGCCTGTCCATTATGTTCAACTCGGGTGACCAATGGAATTCTTATGATGTTGGGGTCAAACAGTTCTGCATCTTCCACTGGTAAAAGTAGCTCTGCTGTCCATTCTTTGGTGATCTCCTCCATGTCTTCATCGGTCATATTGTAATAGGACTACAGCTCCTCCTTACTTTCATCCCTACACGCAATGATATAAATAAAGTGTCAATCTACGAGGAACTTCGCTAGAGGTTTGTACCGATGCAAAGTGTTGGGTGTCATTCATGGGAATGCTTCAATAGCATGCTTCAGTTGTAGGTAGTAAGAATGGAACACCGCATTTGATTTCCACTGCTTCACCATATCGTTTGTATACCACAAGGTGGAGAACCTTGCGACCAACGGTTCCTATGGCTCCACTTCTGGGAAGGCTACTCCTTCTGGCATTTTCCAAGTGAAAAATGTGATCAATATCAATAACCAACTAAAATGAAACTCATATCCCTGATATTGCGCTTCATGGCAGTCCTTCTCCAACTCGTTGACGAGGTAGCTCACCCAGTTCATTTTCATTCCTTCTACACACTTCCTAGCGAGGTCTACTACAAATTTAGTGACCTGTGTTGGACGGTTCTTTCTGATGAGATTACTAGCTATAATATAACAAGATAGGTGCACTGTACCATCTTGGATGGAGGCTACCTTGTAGCCCCACTTTCCCTTCTCTACATCGCCATAGTCTTCCTTTATGCACTGTGCCAAGGAGCGATTTGCAACCTTCCCTGGGTAGAACTATTGAGGTTTTGGTCCCTGCATGCTCAGTCTTGTGATCAAGTGGATCAATGCCAAATCCATAGAGATGCACCTGTCGAGCCACAGATAGCCTCCATGATAGCACGGCATCAGGATTTTAACACAAGCGTTAACCTCTTGGTGTCAGCGAAAGTGAGGGATCTTCATCACATTTAATCGTTGATTGCACGAGCTCCTTTACCGATGGGTGGGAGACTATGCGCAACTTCTTCCCAGCCATCTTCATCAAGTACCTATGAAATGAGAGCATCACATAGTTCTTTCGGTCTCCGAGGTTGAAGTCTATGTTCTTCAGCACTAGGATATGTCCTAACTGAGGTCCAACTATGTGTATCCCCTTCGGGATGTACTCGGTGATCAACATGTACTCAAAATCTCGTGGGATTCTATCGCGGTTAACCGCGCCAGCCAGAGATGGGATGTAGTCCAGCAAGACTAACGGGATCTGCTTCATGTTAGCCAGATCGTCGTGGTGCTTGCTTTGCTTCTCAGTCACGGTTCGGCTAGAATGACATCTAGTCGAGGGGGATGCTTGCAGGCCCCCAGTCAAGGACGCCTGTAGTCCTGCAAACATGAATTTCTCAGTCATGAGGTCTACAAGTATCTCCTCCACAGACTTCTCTAATGTGCTATGTTCGCCCGACATTCACACTTGTAATAAAATAAGTCAGGTAGGAGAACATACAAGCAAGGTAATAGAATATTAGTGGGTAGGATAATATTAGTGGGTTGTGGGATTTCTAAAGCTTGAGCTATGAGTGGATAGTGAGAGACCACCTTTTTTTGTGGATTTCTAGCCTCAACTTGGAGGTGACTGGTTGTTGATATTTGGAACAACCAGTCTATGGTTGGGTGGATCATTCATCCCAAGCATTTGGTTTCACAAATGATTATAAATGATAAGTGTTTTATATGTTTATGTGTTTTGTTTATAAGTTAAACTATTGTGCATGAACTCTGTGCATTTAAGAATGATTTATATGCTTCTATGTTGAATTATTAAACAAAATTCATGTCTATTTTGGTATGTTGTAGATTGTAAACCCCAGGTTTTGAAACCCCATTTTAAATAATATATTGTTACAATGCTGAGAGGCCATAGTGCCAAAACAATTATTAAAAGGCCAGTGTGCCCAAGACATGTAATTTTTTTATCATTATTAATAATAAATACATGGTTGGCTGCTAGACAGCCAAGGAATAGAGTTATAGGGGGCTATGATTCCACAAGAGAGGGGGATTGAGGGGCTAAGTGTTTATTCCTATGTTAATTACCCTTTTTGCCTAAGGGAGGGGATCAGTTATGTGAGCTTCTTAGGGAAGGCCAGGAGGTTCTTGATTTCCCCACGATGTTACTTAAACCCACCTCTAGTCTGATGGGGGGGTTCGATTGATGGCTTGTTCGTTGATTCCATGTACATTCATTCATTTTCCCTCATGCACTTTCATGAACCCATTTACCCGTTCATTGATCCATTCTCCTCTGTGTCTTGGCTTGGGAAATGGAACCAAACTTTCGAAGAATTAGACACGATATAGTTGGTTGTAGTGGTCGCTGGTGTGATCCAACCATGACTTGAGGCCTACATGTATAAGATGCATTGGACTGTGTCCAGCGTTTCTCATAGCTGCGAGTCCTCAGAGTTCCAACATTGAGATTCTAGACTAGTTTCTCTAGAGACCGAATAAGGAGAATGACTGCCTAAGGGAATGCGTGGAAGAGAAAGGTGGAGGTTCACACTCTTGGGTGGTGCAATCTGGGTAGAAGAGAGCTGGGTACTTGGATTGTTGTGAGAGTTGGGAAGCCTGTGAGATCTTGGGTGCTGACTAGTTTGGGAAGCCAAGTAACACTTTGGAACCGTCCTTGTGGATTCATAGCCCTGACTCAGGGGTGACATTGTTGGCGAGTTTTGGAACAACAATGTCTACATTTGGGTGGAACATCCTTGGTCTATGTTGGGCCTTAGTTATGGATTAATAAATAAAGTGAAGAAAAAGGAAAAGAAAATATGAAGTGCAAACTGCGCGGAAGGTACATTGACTAATATTGGGTCAAAGTGGTTAAAGAAACAGAAAAGAAGGAGCGAAGCAAGGGAAATCTAGTCGTTGAAAGAGAATATTGAGGATGACAGATCATCAAGGAAGATGGATCGTGGAAAAATCAACAAGTGGAAGAATATGTCAATGACTTCTTAGGAGCACTTCGCGGGAAAGAAGGAAAGACAGGTTGGCGAAGCTCGAAAAACATAGGTTAAAGAGGACCTTGGGTTTTGGATCTAGGGTTTTGACACCTAGACTTTGTCATGTAATGTACAAATAAAGGTATAGAGGACCTAGGATGGGTTCGTCAGATTTGTTAGTGGAGAGTTGGTTTTTTGTCATTGGTTGTTGTTATTCATATTGTATTGTGCGAAAGAGAAGTGTTGTGTGTGAGAGCCTTTTGGTATTGTAAGATCTTCAGCTGGGTGCGAAGATCAACCTTGCAGATGGGTGCACGGGGAGGGGAGAGAGAGAAAGAGAGAGAGATCTACGAGCTAAGACGCAGATAGAACTGTATGTTTTCATATAATATCAAGAAACACAGTTCTGTAGACGTAGCCCTAGGGAGAGGGAGAACCACGTATATTTTATGTCTTTCTGGTTGATGTTGTGTTCTTTTACCTTATTTTATTTTGTTATTGCATTATTAAGTTAGATCTGGAATATAACTGTGCGAAGTAGATTTATGCTTGGTAAGAGTAACTAGGTTGCAGTGTGTTGTTGACTTGGACCCACTTGCATTTCCTCTGGTTGTAGACACCTGTGTCCTGAAACCCCCTATTGCTACTTCGGGTGAGACTGCATCTGCTTCACAGGGGTTGCTGAAAGGGACAGTAGTTAGGGATTTTTGGTGCACTATTAGAGTTGAACCCTGGTGTTACACATCAAAATTACTCAACTGGATAAGTGTCGCATGTTCCTCTCAATTGTCGTAAGTGTCGCATCTTCCTTACAACTTTCGCAAGTGTCGCAAGTTGGTCACAAGTGTCGCAAACGTTGTTTAAGCATAATTCTATGATGACGACACTAAGGAGACACTTAAAACATCTCATGTACTTGATTTGGAGAAGGATAAATGGTCAGCTGAAGTCAAAGAACTCTTAACACCTGAGAAGAGCTTTCAATCAAGAGTTTTGAGGATGAACGCTCCCCTAAATCATCCTTAGGAGCGCTGGCACTCCCCTATAAATCTTTAGGGAGTGTTATAATGCTTCCTTGCCTCTCTGAAGGAGCATTGCTCATCTTTGAAGTGCTAGCGCTCCCCTTAATCTTCCTAGGGAGTGTTCTAGCGCTCTAATGCCTCTTTTTAAGGAGCGCTTCCTAATCTGGGGAAGTTGTTGGCCCGTTGAGGAGAATAAGGAGAGGATATTTCAATATTAGAAGGCAGTTGCATTCGAATTCTTGGTTTCATCAAGAGATCCCTGATCTAAGCAGGAGGTTCCTCAACTTGTTCTAAAGATAAATCAAGAGGTTAAGCTCCTCTTAACCTATATAAGAAAGCTCTATGATGGTTGGAAGGGGGAAGAATTGTTAGCATGAAACCTATGATCTCATAGGAAACACACATTCAGCCGAAGGAGAGTGATCAGTGAAGCTGTTGTCATCCAGGTTGTGGATCTTTTGAGCAAGGGTTAGACGAAGGGGACTTGACGAAGCTATCACATTCACATCTACGATTGTAAGTACTGCTATCATTATTCTCATTAATATGACATGCTTGGCTTGTTTCTTTCTATTTTGTGTCTGATGTTACATGAACTTATCATTGATAGATAGATCTGTTTTCAAGCTAATATCAATAGTGTAGGAAGTGGTTGTATCTTGTTTGTATGCAGAACTTAGCGAGGAGCAAAGGATCAAAGCACAACTCGGAGCGTGCAGGGACAAACGTCGATAAAGAGGTACTTTTGTTATCCTTCCTTCTCATGTGTTAGTTTAGATAGATTTGAAAGGAAGTTAGTGTCCCCAGTGGAGTTGCCAGTTTCTGTTGTAGGAAAATCTCCCTGCAGACAACTAGATGACCTCTAAGAGATTGACCTTAACTCTAAGACAGAAAATGCCCGTTTGGACCAGGTAGGTGTCCATCTCTTTCTCTTTCAAACACATGGTTTCACATTCATTTTAATGGCATTATTTATTTTAAAATATGAAGCCCTAAGTTGCCCCAATTAGAACCAAATTGGCCTCTTTGAAAATTAATGGAAAAATGAGATTCTCCACTACTCCAAAATCCTTGCAAAATGAAATGGTAAATGAATTTTCATTGTGTTGTTATTTATAAATTTTCATTTTTCATAAGGCATGGTCATTTATGGGTTTTTCTAATAACATGATTGGCTTCACTAATCCCTGGTTTGTAGTTCTGGCATCACAGGTTTCCTGGTAGTTCTGACAGATGATTTACCTTGTCACACTTGTGATCATAGTCTTAGTTCATTCTCGAGCTCAAAAATATGAGAACGTAACCGGGTAAGCTTTTATCTCTTTTTCGGACCCATACGGATACGAACACATGAAAAAGGAACCCCCCTGGAGTCTCCTTTAAACCCTTTTCAGACTCTCTAAATATGAAAAGATTGTCGAGTGACCTTGCTTCCTTTCACACTCGTTAAAAGGTCAGAAAGGGCATCTTTCGAGCAATAGTTTAACCCTTTTTTGGTCTCGTTAGAATATTGTACGAAAAAGGAACTGAGAGAGTTCTCTTTTAAGTGTTTTTCCAAACTCTATAATCCCGAAAAACCTTGGAGTTTTCTGTCTTTGGACTTGTTAAAGAACACATCGACAGACCCATATGGGACCAAACTCTTACTTCTTCCGGTTCGTTAAACAAAAGAAGAGGAACTTACCGAAGGTGAGTTATAGTGAGCACGTGTTATCCTCCTCGAGCTCATTAAACCAAAAAGAGGTACTCATCCATCTGGATGGGGGAAAAATTGAAAGGAGCAAGCCAAGCAGTCTCTTGAGAACATCATCCAACACTTCTTAGAGTCTCCCTTGAACATGGCTTTGTCATTTGCATATATCATAATCTGCTGAACCTCTGCAATGAGCCAATATTTTGAGCCCCTTTCACTCCTTTGGGTCACCTGATGCAAGTCACAGTACCCACAACATAGTTTTGTTCCATGTCACGTTTCGCTGTTGTGCCTCAGTGTTCAAGGGAAGTATCCGCCTCGAGATTCAGCCATCCCAAATATCTTGCCTCAAAACCAGTGTCATTGCATGTCCTTTTGATCTATCAATTACATCTCTACGTCTGTTTTGTGTCATTGATGGGGGATACATCAAGGCCCTCCCTCGACGAGTCTATTCCTGTCGACTTCAACACATTATCCGGGAATTAGACTTAGAAACCAGTTAGTACTTTGGGACCTGCATGCCTCAATGGCAGGCCTCCTCACATTCGACAGTAGGTTTACATCATTGACCTCTATTCGAATGATTCCATGGATGTTCGACCTCAGATCATCTATTCACATTCGATGGAATGTACTAGGGTACCTTGGGAATCATTGACATTAATGGTGATCTCCCTCGCACTTGTTAACGGTTTACATCATTGACCGGTAATCAAGTGGTTTCTGCCATGTTTGACATCAAGACATCTATTCGCATGGTTAGATTCGTACCATATTGGGATTGGTAAGAAGACCCTGGGTTGAGTGACCACTTTGATATATGCTTTGCCCAGGTTGCAAAGGAGTTTCTATTAGACAAAGAACACATACATTGCTACATAGATCCACTTTGTATTGGTCGTGGCTATGTCTTGTCATCTCGTAGATCCACTGTGTATTTTTTGTGGCTATGATCGGTCCGAGTCATCAGAGTATAGATCCACATTGTATCTTCGGTGGCTATACCTTTTTATCAATACAATTATGGATCCACGGTGTATTTTATGGCGGCCATATCTCACAAGTCTTGATCACCCAAGCATAGGTATGCCTGCCTTAGGTTTTGAAATATGTCATGATATTTGTTGGATGTTTGTGTGCATCTTTCGTCAGGTTCTTCGAGTCTATACCCTTGCTTGAATGTCTACAAAGTATTTTAGTCATCAGTTCACATCTTCTAACTTCATACTTTGGGGGGCATTCTGTTACACATCAAAATTACTCAACTGGATAAGTGTCGCATGTTCCTCTCAATTGTCGTAAGTGTCACATCTTCCTTACAACTTTCGCAAGTGGCGCAAGTTTGTCACAAGTGTCGCAAACATTGTTTAAGCATACTGCTATGATGATGACACTAAGGAGACACTTAAAACATCTCATGTACTTGATTTGGAGAAGGAGAACTGGTCAGCTGAAGTTAAAGAACTCTTAACACCTGAGAAGAGCTTTCAATCAAGAGTTTTGAGGATGAACGCTCCCCTAAATCAGCCTTAGGAGCACTGGCGCTATAACGCTTCCTTGCCTCTTTGAAGGAGCGTTGCTCATCTTTGAAGCACTGGTGCTACCCTTAATCTTTCTAGGGAGCGTTCTAGCACTCTGATGCCCCTTTTTAAGGAGCGCTTCCTAATCTGGGGAAGTTGTTGGCCCGTTGAGGAGAATAAGGAGAGGATATTTCAAGATTAGAAGGCAGTTGCATTCGAATTCTTGGTTTCATCAAGAGATCCCTGATCTAAGGAGGAAGTTCCACAACTTGTTCTAAAGATAACTCAAGAGGTTAATCTCCTCTTAACCTATATAAGCAAGCTCTATGATGGTGGGAAGGGGGAAGAATTGTTAGCATGAAACCTATGATCTCATAGGAAACACATAGTTAGCCAAAGGAGAGTGATCAGTGAAGTTGTTGTCATCCAGGTTGTGGATCTTTGAGCAAGGGTTAGACGAAGGGTACTTGACGAAGATGTTGCATTTGCATCTACGATTGTAAGTACTGTTGTCGTGATTCTCATTAATATGACACGCTTAGCCTGTTTCTTTCTAGTTTGTGTCTAATGTTACATGAACTTATCATTGATAGATATATCTGTTTTCAAGATAATATCAATAGAGTAGGAAGTGGTCGTATCTTGTTCGTCTGCAGAACTTAGCGAGGAGCAAAGGATCAAAGCGCAAATCAGAGCGTGTAGGGACAAACATCGATAAAGAGGTACTTCTGTTATCCTTCCTTCTCATGTGTTAGTTTAGATAGATTTGAAAGGAATTCAGTGTCCACGTTAAGCATTTTCTGTCTTAGAGTTAAGGTCAAGCTCTTAGAGGTCATCTACCTATCTGTAGTGAGATTTTCCTACAACACCTGGGTCTACCCCTGTACCAACAAATGGTTCCATTGTCGAGACCGAGATCTTCTTAAGGGAATGTCAAGGTGGTTTCCATCAAAGACATAGATTCAGAAGTGGATAGAAGAACAAGAAACATAATTTGTTGAGGCTCAGAATAGTAACCCTAATCTTAGCACAAAGGATTGGTTGGGAAGGTATATCTTTACTGATATACACAAGATTTTCTTTGGAGGAATTCATAAGGAGCTATATGAGTGATTAGATAGATTAGAAGATACCCAGTTTGAGATCAGATTTAGACCACCTATGGTTTGGACGTCGGAGTTGATCAAGAAGGTCAAAAGAGTTGATAATTCCATGTCAAGAGCAGTAGATCACTGGTTCGATAGTACTATTGGAGGGTACATCGCTGAGTTTTATATTGACAGAGTAGAGTCATATAGCCAAGCAAAGAGATATTTCTTTAAGGGACCTAGAGGAAAATGTTTACACTTTTTGAAGTTGAAGATCAAGATGTTATTGTATGAGAAGAACATCTTTAAGATACAGTAGTTGGTCAGATCAAAAGTCTAATGTTCAAGAACTCAGACAGTGACAACAACACAGAGGTTGGACATATGTGCAGTGGGAGGACCTTCAGAAAAGTCCTTCTGGTGAACCTGTTTGAGCAGAGCCATGAGCCACTGACACAACATGAAGGGTTATATAGTGGAGAAGAATAGGATTTAGTGAACGAGGAACATTCAGAGTCCGCTAGGGTCGAGGAAGAGAAAAATGAAGAACCTCGCCGAGAAGAGTCAGAAACTTCAGGAACTGCGCCAACCGTTGAAGTAAGTACTATTACCCCTCCTGTTGTTTTAGCAACATTAAGTAACCAGAGTAGTCATATTTACCAGAGCACTCAAAGCACTATTACCAGTAGTTCAATACATACTCAGTCAAGAAACCTAGGAAGATTTATGGCAGATGAGATGATGCTACCTATATTTAAGGGATATGGATCTGAATATCCTGATCAGCACTGGTTTTTATGTGAAGCTATATGGAGTATTAAGAATGTCACTGACAAAGCAATTAAGAGAGATCAGTTTAGTACTACCTTGAGAGACCGCACACTAAGCTGGTACATGAAGTTTGTTACTGGAGTTACACAACCTAAACCAATGAACAAGATCAAGACCGCGTTGAGTGCAGAATTCAAGAAACCCAAGTCAGAGTCACATTGCATTACAAAACTGAAATAAATCAAGAAGAGAGTAGCTAAACCTGTTTGGGAGTTTGATTAGAGGTTTAAGACTTTAACATGTTGGTTGTTTTTTAAGATCCCAGACGAGCAGGACAAGGAATGGTTCATGGTTTCCCTCCTACCACACATCAGAGTCCCTCTGATGCAAGAGAAGATCGCTTCATAGGATGAGGCATTATAGATCTCCATGAAATTAGAATCAACCCCTATAGGAGAATCCAACTTAGGTATGAGTCAAATTTTGAGTCAGCTAACTAGCTTATCTCTGTAGGTCGAAGATATGAAGAAAGACAAGGGAAAAGATAAAAGAGAAGACATACGGTGCATCATATGCAAATCCGAGGGTCGTGATAAGGAGAATTGTTCCCTATTTCATGAATACTTGGCTTCTGGAGCTCCGAGCCCTTTGAAGTAGGTTACTCTACCTTGGTGCGAGGTATGTAGAAATAGAAATTTCCCTGGTGAATGCTACTACATGCAAAAATATGTTCAGACACCTAAAAACCTCTACTGCAAATTCTGTAAATCTGTGGGGCACGATGAGAAAGATTGTAGGGCTTATGATCTCTTGCATGAAATATCAAGAGACACATATAGGATACAAGGAGAAGTACAACAGGAAGGAAATACTAGATAGTATAACTCTCCAGGAAGAGGAAACTTCAATCCTCGTGGTGGATTCAAAGAAAGAGGAGGAGCAGGAGGCATGGGTCGAGGTCGAGGTCAGATCATTTGTTATAACTGTGCAAAACCAGGACACTTGGCAAGGGATTTTTAGAACCCTTGTATCACCTGCATTTACTACAATGCATTTGAACATGTCATAGAAGATTGTCTCGCGCTATTAGCCAAGCTTCAAGAGAGATGAGGAGGAAACAAACAAGTACAATTAATCTCAACATAACCTCATGGAGTGGATCCTACAGTCGTTTTTATCACTAGAGTAGGCACTATTATAGGTGAAGACATAGTGACTCTAGGAAAGACCACATAAGAATCAAGGGTCAGAAGAGTTGCAGAGAAGACACAAGAGTTTGATCCAAGAAAAGAGAAACAAACATTTGAAGAGGCAATAAAAGAATTTGGAGGAGATCAAGCCTCTTCTTCAAAGGCACAACCAGAAGTGAGAGAATGTGGGATGCCTCTAGCATTTTCTCAGTCTGCATTGCCTGGAGAAGGGAAAGAGGTAAGAAATCTCATGGAATTCTTATGTACTTGCATTAACTTTATTAAGGATGAAATATCCATACAATAACTACAACACTTGATCCGACAGTATGAACCAGGGAAGGTAGACCTTCTATTGAATAGAGTAGTACATCAAGTATCCAAAAAGAGAATGACAAATAAGGAACTACACCTTAATGCTTAGACTGGAGATTATGATATAGACAATGTGGTACTTGACTTAGGGTCAGAAGTCAATGTTATGACGAAGTAGACCTGGGAACTGATGGAGAAACCTAAGATGATTTTCTCCCCTATCAGGCTCAGGATGGCTAATCAACAGACAGTAAGCCCCTTTGGAAGGCTGGATCATGTCCCTGTGGACATCGATGGGGTAAGGAAATTTGTGGATTTCAAGGTGATTGAGATAATCAATGATAGTTGTCCTTATCCTGCACTGTTAGGAATTGATTGGGCTTTCAATAATTCTACTATGATTGACTTAAATAAAAGAAGAATGAAATTTGAAGGTGATATCCTTAGGGTCATTTCACCTCTGGATCATGATAAAGGTCACATATACACAGAACCCGTCAGAGAAGAAGACCGTGCATATGAGCTAGAAAATATTTACAAATTAACAACAAGACAACAGGATTACATTAATCCTACAACAGATGGGAATTTAAGCGGGCGAAGTGACAATGCATGTTCATCTGATTCAGAAGAAGGACTAGAGAATTGGCAGAACCAAATGTATGGAATTTCTGTGTGGATATTTGCTAGATTGACCAGGGAAGTTCGCTGGATCGGAACAAAAGTAAGTAATCTACCCACCTTTGATCGGTTAAATCATCTAAAATCTTTCTTGTTTGAATTTGAATAAATTGTACCAATACAACAAAGGTTGTTGGCACTGGATGAATCCCTGAAAGCAACTCCAACAAGATTGTGGGGAACACACAAAAATAACATCTCGGATTGGATGCAATGTCGCACTTTGATGACAATGCACTTTTCAGAACAAGTAGAAGGGTGCGAACTTCGATACATAGGTCAGAGCTTCTCAAAGGACCATGTGTGAAGTTGTGAGGAGGCCTGGAGCAACATCCCTTAGGAAAAGTGGGCACATAAATTCATTAACACTTTGGATACAACACCTATCAATTGGTATCTTCAAGAAGAACTGCGCCTCACCAATGAAGATTGGCAAGGTACGACTCAGAATTTTGTAGCCACGTTTTTATTTGAAATTCAATACCCTACAGTAGATCAACCTTTACAGGTTGTAAGACAAAAAGTATTTGAGGAGGCACCTAACCTCCCTCTGGAACAAGAAGAGGATGAATGGATTGCACCTCTTCAGAAATTGCAAGGATGTTACAATATCAATGTTGATAAAGACGATGATCTTGGGAATGTGAACATCGCAGAAATAGAAGGATAGAGAGACATAGAAGGACCAGGAGTCGAACTACCTTTTATTGGAAAAACCAATTAAAATAAAAAAAAGTTAACATTGGAACGGAGCAAGCACCTAAGCTCGAAAATGTTGGAGATTATTGGGATGATGCCACTATTGACAAGATCACATAATTACTGCATGAATATCAGGACTTGTTTCCAATCAAGTTGACTGATATGAAGGGAATTAAAGGGCCCATGAGAGAGATGTAGATCTCATTGAAACTAGATGCAAGGCCAGTCAAGCAGAGAACCTACACATTGAATCCCAAATATAAGGAGAAAGTCAAGATTGAGCTAGACAGAATGTTGGAAGCAGGAATCATAGAACCTGTTGAAGAGTCAGAATGGATTATTCCTATGGTGGTTTAAGATAAGAAAACAAGAGAGATCAGAATCTGTGTAGACTTGAGGAAACTGAATGATGCATGTTTACATGATCCATTCCCTACACCATTTACATACAAAGTGTTAGATAATGTGGGAGGATAGGAAGTTTACTCCTTCACAGATGGATTTTTGGGTTATCACCAGATCATGATTGCCAAGGAAGATCGCCATAAGACCACATTTGCAATAGAATGGGGTTCCTACCAGTACACAGTGATGCCTTTCATATTGAAGAATGCACCAACCATATTTTCTAGGGTGGTGGTCGAAGCATTCAAGGAGTTTCTACATAAATTCTTGGAAGCATATTTTGATGATTGGACTATTTTTAGCTTATTGCAAATCATATTGACTGTTTAAGACTAATTTTGGATAAGTTCAGGCAATGTTAGATTGCCCTGAACCTAAAGAAGTGCATCTTCTTTTCACCCTTTGGAGTGTTGCCAGGCCATATTGTGTGTAAGCAAGGATTGATGGTAGATCCATCTAAGATTGCCATTATTGTTGATCTACCCCCTCCTAATTCATTTAGACAGCTGCACACTGTGTTGGGACATACAGGATACTACAAGAAGGTCATTAAGGGCTAGCACACATTATAGAACCCATGGAGAAGTTGTTGAAGAAATATTGTCAGTTTCAATGGACAGAAGAATGTCAGCGGAGCTTCGACACACTGAAACAAAAAATGGTTACTACGCCTATTCTAGTTTTCCCAGATTGGAGTAAGGAATTTCATGTGCATGTTGATGCATCCTCTATTTCATTAAGAGCAGTGCTAGCAAAAATAGGAGCAAGATATATTGATCATTTGTTAGCCTTTGCTAGCAGGAATCTCTCTACAGCTGAGATAAATTACACTACAAATGAAAGAGAAGGTTTAGCCATGGTGTATGCGCTACAGAAATTTCGTCACTACTTGTTGGGAGGAAACTTCAAGATGTTCATTGATCACTCTTCATTGAAATACCTAGTCAACAAGCTAGTGTTGGGGGGGAGAATATGCATTTGGATACTGCTATTCTAGGAATATGATTTTGAGATTGTGGTCAAGCTAGGGAGAATGAACAAAGGACTTGATCACTTGTCCAGATTAGAGCATGGAGAGGAACCTACTAGCTTGGAGGAAATACTACCAGATCCACAGTTTTTGGCCATCATGAAGGTTGATGATCACTTCACCTAAATAGTTTAGTTCCTATCAATAGGGATGGCATCTCGCGAATATACAATTATCCAGAAGAAACTAATGGTAGTTCACACTATAGATTTTTCACTTATAGTTGGACAACTATACAGATGGGACCTGATGAGATCTTGAGGAGATGTGTTATGGAGGCAGAAAGACCAGTAATTTTGACAGAAGCACATGAGGGAATTGCAGGAGGCCCACTATGTAGGGAAATCAACAATGAAAAAGGTTCTCAGAGCTGGCCTCTAGTGGCCTACTTTACACAAGGATGCTAAGGAATATTACAGAGCCTGCGATGTATGCCAAAAAGTTGGGAAACCTTCCATAAGGGATGGGATGCCTTTATCACCCCAGCTAACCTTACAAGCATTTGATAAATGGGCCATTGATTTCGTGGGAACTATCAACCCACCAGGAAAGTGAATAGGAGCTTGATACATCATTACTGCGACAAAGTATTTGAAAATATGGGAAGAACCAAGAGCAATCAAGCACTGTAGTGAAACTACAACTATGTGGTTCATATTTGATGATATCATAACCAAGTTTGGATGCCCAAAGATCCTTATGAGCGATCAAGGCACACATTGTATTAATAAGACCATTGAATCCTTGACTCGGGAATTTGCAGTTCATCATCAGAAGAGCACTCCATACCATCCACAAGCGAATGGTACAGTTGAAGCTTTCAATAATATTTTGGAGACATCGTTGACAAAGATTTGCAGTGTAAATAGGGACGAATGAGATTTGGGAGTACCAGTAGTAGTATGGGCCTATAGAACCACTTGCAAGAAGCTGACAATGAAGACGCCCTTTAAGTTGGTCTATGGTCTAGAAGCATTTGTACCTATGGAATACTCAGTTCCTAGTCTAAGAATTGCATCCTTTACAGATATGGATGAAACTAGCATTGTTCAAGAGAGGCTCGCACAATTGGTCGAATTGGAGAAAGACAAATTTATTGCAGGATTTCATTAGCAGGTATAGAAGGAACGAGAGAAGACTTACCATGAAAGACACATCAAGAAGAAATCCTTTAAGCAAGGAGATATGATATTGGTATATGATAGAAAGTTCATGAAGCATCCAGGGAAGTTCATGACACATTGGCTTGGGCCATATGAGGTTGCCTATGTCAGAGAAGGAGGAGTTGTGCAGTTGAATACTTTGAATGGAGGATGGAATGAAGGTTTAGTGAATGGGAGTTGGTTGAAATTGTACTATGACAACCAGTTTCCTCACAGATCTCAGTAAAAGAAGAAGGAGAAGGGTTTAGGTACCAGGTGTAGTTGAAACTGGGTACCAGACATAGAAAAGACAGTTTGCACACAATGGGGAAGGATAGAGAAGAAAGCGCAGGCTGTTCTATGCAGTCTAAAGTTGAAGAAAAATAGAAAGTTAAGACCTAAAGTGCCTCAAGATGAGTCACAGGTGAGAGTTGGGGGCATGTTGGGCCTTGGTTATGGATTAAAAAGGAAAGAAAAGAAAAAGGAAAAGAAAAGACAAAGTGTGAACTGCGCGGAAGGTACATTGACTAAGATTGGGTTGAAGTGGTTAAAGAAGAAGAAAAGAAGGAGTGAAGCAAGGGAAAGCTAGCCATTGAAAGAGAAGATCGAGGATGAAAAATCATCAAGGAAGATGGATCATGGAAAACTCAGAAAGCGGAAGAAGGTGTCAGCGAGTGCTTTGGAGCACTTCGCGGGAAAGAAGGAAAGACAGGTTGGCAAAGCTTGGAAAACATGGGTCAAAGAGGACCTAGGTTTTTAGACACCTAGGGTTTTGGATCTAGGGTTTTGACACCTAGAATTTGTCATGTAATGTATAAATAAAGGTCTAGAGGACATAGCATGGGTTCGTCAGAGTTGTTAGTGGAGATTTGCTTGTTCGTCATTGGTTGTTGTTATTCATTGTGTATTGTGTGAGAGATAAGTGTTGTGTGTGAGAGCCTTTTGGTATTGTAAGATCTTCAGCTGGGTGCAAAGATCAACCTTGTATCTGGGTGTGCAGAGAGGGGAGAGAGAGAAAGAGAGAGAGATTTGCAATCTAAGAGAATAGATAGAACTATATGTTTTCAAATAATATCAAGAAATGCAATTATGTGGATGTATCCCTATGGAGAGGGTGAACCATGAATATTTTGTGTCTCTGTGGTTGATGTTGTGCTCTTTTACCTTACATTATTATGTTATTGCATTATTAAGTTAGATATGGAATATAACTGTGCGAAGTAGGTTTATGCTTGGTAAGAGTAACTGCTTGACTGAGATAATAAAGAAGAAGAGTTGGTGGACGTAGCCCCAGGGTGGGGGTGAACCACGTAAATCTGTGTGTGATGCTTTGTGCTTGATTCAATGTGTTTACTTCTTATTCTGCTAAGTGCTTTGATATTTGTAGGAATATTTGCTTATGCTTTGTGCTCCTAGATGTGTATGAATGTTAGATCTGATGTGTATGAATATGCTTAGTGTTGATCTACTGGGTTTGATCTAGCTTACTGTTGCTAAGTGCTTGAATAATATAGATTAGTGTGAATGCTGTGAATCTTTGTCTTATAAGCGAAGTGGTTATTGATTGTATCTTGAGGAAATAATGGTGCTAAGTACTCTAGTGAGTTGCATAATCACATATCTGTGTCTCAGTTAAGGTTGTAGACACCTAAGACTTGCAACCACCCCTTCCTCTACCTCGGGTGAGACTTCATCTGCTTCACAGGTGTTTATGAAAGGGTCAGTAGTTAGGGTTCTGTTGGTGCGTTGTTGTAGCATTGAACCCTGGGTCTGCCCCTATGCCAACAAATGGTTTCTTTATCGGGACTGGAACTGTGATTGTTGGGAACTAAGAAAGAAAATCTTTGTGCAAAGATTCGATCTATAAACCAAAAAAGCTTTGTGTGTAGATCTGTTTCCCTAGTGCGCAGTATTCTACTTAACCTGCGAAGCTTTGTACAAAGAAAGAAAGGTAAGATCTATAGAAAAGAGGTAAGATATGTAAGCTTTGTGCTTTGATAGAGGTAAGAATAGTAAAAAAAAAAAAAAATGGAAGCTTTGTGCTCTGTAAAAGTAAAATAAGTGAAATTTTTTGTTTCTAGAGTATGGATCTTGGTATGTTTGATAGATTATGTCCTAGCTTGGAAACTAGGGCTATGATAGATGAAAGAAAGTTTGATATGAATATATTTGATAGATATGTTATACCTATGCATAGAAAGAATGTTTGGACTAACAAGTGGATGCAGGATCCTCGAAAGAAAATTTTGCAGGTTAGCTACCATAACCCTAGTGCGCAGTACAAAAGAGGTTGGGGATCATTTAAAAGAAAGAGAGGATTAACCCTCTGTTATAGTTGCAGAAGACTAGGACATATTGCTAAGGAATTCCCTGGTGGAAAACCTAGTTGTCTTTGTTGCAAAGATTTGGACCACGAAGTATTAGATTTCCCTAGAATGATTGCTAAAATGGAAGGCATGAATCTTAAAGAAGAAAACCCTAAGGCAGATCCATAAATAACAGAACCCCGGAGAGAATCAAACAATATGTTACTACAGATACAAGACACCTTGAATGATCACTGACATGTTAGATTATCAAAGGTTTTTAACAAGAAAGAATGCATCGAGGTAAGAATAGGAGACTTCGACGTTGACTGTGTTCTAGATGAGGAAACACAGGTGAATGTTATGATAGAAAGAACTTGGGAAGCTATAGGGAGGCTTTTTATGACCCCTTCACTGAGTGGAATAAGGTTATTCAGAGAGAAACTAGTGAACCTATGTGGAAGGCTCAATTAGATATCTATGAATGCTAATGGAACTTCAATAGAAGAAGATTTTGAGATTATCAAATTTATTGAGGACAACACCCCATTTACTATGTTACTTGGAAATCCTTGGATTGAAAGAGATCAAGCCATGAAGAAGGAAGAAGAAAAGGTTTTAGAACATCAGAGAGAAGAGTTAAAAGACTTCATGACCAGAAGAATTGTGCAGTTGATTGAAGAACAGGAGAACATATCGAAGCTATATCACACTAGGAACCCAGATGTCAAAGTTATAAGAACACCAGAGGACTCACGCAAGACTGAAGTTTCTATCTCAGATAAAGAAGAGATGTTATACTTGAAACCTAAGAAAGAACCTCAGAAACGCAAAGTAACTATATCCAAGGAAAATAAGAGCCAGAACGGGAAAAGAACTATTGAAACGAAGCTCACTGGAAAGAAAACTAGAAAGTTAAGTAAGAAGAAGGCAAAGATTGAAAAGTTGCAAGAGATTCCAGATAGAACATCGCAGAAAGAAAACTTGTAGAATGGGAGCTTCACCGAGATATCAGAAAAACGACCTATGGCACTTCATCGTGCCAAAACAATATAGTCATTGGACCAATATACCCATTCAACTTCCTCCCCAAACAAACAGAAAAGAATTAAAGGATCATCACTAGACCTTTGGACCACACCATAATGGACATATCAACATTAATGGAAGCTTCATGCCCGTTGCAAGAAGACCATTGTCGAATTTCTTATTTAGTTCATCGCGCCATGTATGAAGAACGCTTCTTCCAACTGAGAATTAGAAGCTTGTTGAATAGTAGTTGTATACAGTGGTCATTGCGATCTGGTTGGTCATCCTAGTACAATATCTAAAATCATTTTGAACCTCGACTACCTGGTGAATAAACTAGAGATCGACTGTAGAGAAGCCTAGGATCAGGGGCATGAATTCCATTTTAGCTGGCTCTTTTTACTTATAGATTTCATTGCATGGGATCTACCAGAAGATGCAACCTTCCCGGACCTCGACCCTTTTGATCCCTTAGCCAGAAAGTTCAGTACATTATGGTACTCGAATGATATGAGCAAACAATGGCAATCCAATGTTGTATTCCATGCCTACTACAATTAGTTAAAGCGTGCCATCCATTTCGAGCCTCGGATAACCCTGAATACCCTCTTCAGGTTTAGGCCCTTAATGAAGTTCAACACGAACAACCACTTCATTTACATAACATCATGCACTGATGAGAACAAAGAGCAGTTACAGTCTTATCACAAGATGACAGAAGAAGACCTGGAGGAAATCACCAAGGAACGGTTGGCAAACCTCCTTGTTTCAGCAGACCTCATAGAATTGTCCGACATTGACAACCCAGAAGCTGTGCAGGATACACCTGGGCCCAGTAAGTTGAAGAAAACAACGAAGACAAAGAAGGATGAGGAAATATAGGATATATACATCATATCTATAAGGACCGCATCCATTTCACCTGAGTAATAAGGTAATGATGAAGAAGTCAAACAGAGGCCATAAGACAAAGAGGACTCATCAAAGAAAAGGAAGTGTTCACCTCTGAAACCTTCCTCCCAGAAGAAACCTAGAACCCATGTAACCAAGATGAAGACCACGCTCACCCTAGATGACTTCAGTTTCCTCCTCTCCACTATGAAAAAATATATAGAATAAATAACAGAAAAGCAGGAAGCCAAGCAAGAGGCAATGTACAACAGAATTGAGAGCAATCTCCAAGGAGTGTAGCAGGTACTTTGTTCTAGTCGTACAGTCTCCACTGTGCCCCTACCATAAGGAACAACAGAAGAGGTAGATGAACCAGATCAACTATGCAAGATTGTTGCCACAACCGAAGCACGCCTTCAGAAATCACAGGAAGAAACCACGCAGGCCACCCAGGCCTTAAAGAAAGCATAGGAGGAAATCATTGAGAAGCACCGAGCTGTGCAACAAGAGAGGGACACTCTCCAATCAAAATTGGAAGAAGACAAAGCGAATATCCAAAAGGAAAAGGAGTAGTTTCTCGTCAAGCATATCGGGATCAAAGAAGCAGTCAACAAAGCATTTCGCTTTGTGGTCGGCTTAGAGGAGAAAGAAGAAGAACACTTAGAACACCAAGTGATGAATCTTGATGAAGTTATTCAACAACTTCAACAAAGATTCATAGAATTAGAGCTTCAGACCATACCAAGTACCCCGCAAGAAGAGCATGACCAATGAGAAATGACTACCCAGAGCATAGTAGAAAGGATTGAATCACTCACTGAGAAATGCAAAAAAATTAAGTAGCAGAAGTGTGCAGATACATGAGAACCTAACCGAGAATCTTGAATTGCACAAATTGGAGTCGCATCTCTAGGAGGCGAAGCATGAAGCCGAAAAGCTACAGGTGCAGCTGAAGGCCCTATTAGCCATAGAGAAAATGAAACGGTCTTACGAGCAGCGCATAGCACAACAACAAATCTATATAATCCAGAGAAAAGTAATGGAAGTAACTCAGCAACTTCAACCTTTGCAGGATAAGGCATGTCAACTATTTATAGATATCGAGAACTAAGGAACAAAGCTGGAACAAGTCATAAATTTAGCACAACAATGCCTAGAAGGGTTGGTGAATGTCGCACTCATCCAGGAGTTCGTCGAGAAAGAAGCAGTTGCAATGCAGAAGTTCGAAGCATCTCGAGCCAAGCTCGAGGCGTTCGAAGCAAAATTGATCAGACCTGAGTGACTTGGGTTGAGTCACATGTGAGTGTCAAGGGCCTGTTGGCCCTTGACCAAGTTGTGTGAGATACTTGGTCATATTTTACCATTGTTGGGACTTTGATGCCCTATCGAAGGAAGTGTGCAAGACGAAGCAGAGATCATGGGATCTCGGTCCAATTTTTCGCCCCTTTTTAGGGTTTGGTTTAATGTAATGGGAAAGGGATGTCGACCTGTGGGGTTACCCACGCTTAGGCCCACTTTTGTATGTATAAATATATGTCTAGAAAAGGTAGAAGAGAGTTGATGGCTTAGTGATAGTAATTAGATCTGTGTAATCGAATGTGGATTTTAAATTCTATGTGCATGATTGTAAGAGACTTGTAGAGCTCAGTGCAATATGTTGTAGGAGGTTGTGAACGAATTTGTGCTAAAGCGCAAGGAAGAAGGATATTCTAGCAATCTGCGCAGATCTTCTGTCCTGTGCGGAGTAAGGGTTGTTGAGGCTCTATGTTTTAACTTCTTGACCGAGATAATAAAGAAGAAGAGTTGGTGCACGTAGCCCCGGGGTGGGGGTGAACCACATAAATCTTTGTGTGATGTTTTGTGCTTAATTCAATGTGTTTACTTCTTCTTCTGATAAGTGCTTTGATATTTGTAGGAATATTTTCTTATGCTTTGTGCTCCTAGATGTGTATGAATGTTATATTTGATGTGTATGAAGATGCTTAGTGATGATCTACTGGGTTTGGTCCAACTTACTGTTGCTAAGTGCTTGAATACTATAGATTAGTGTGAATGTTGTGAAGCTTTGTCTTATAAGCGAAGTGGTTATTGATTGTATCATGAGGAACTAACAGTACTAAGTGCTCTAGTGAGTTGTATAATCACATATATGTGTCCCAGGTAAGGTTGTAGACACCTAAGTCTTGCAACAACCCCTACCTCTACCTCAGGTGACACTTCATTTGCTTCACAGGTGTTGCCGAAAGGGCTGGTAGTTAGGGTTTTGTTGGTGCATTGTTGTAGCGTTGAACCCTAGGTATGCCCCTATGCCAACAATACCATCAAGTAATAATCAAGGAAGAAGACATTAATAAGACAACCTTTAGGACTAGGTATGGGCATTATGAATTTGTAGTGGTGCCTTTTGGACTGACCAATGCACCAGTTGTCTTCATGTGCTTAATGAATGGCATATTTAGGAATTATTTGGATAAGTTTGTCATAGTATTCCTGGATGACATACTTATCTATTCTAAGTATGAAGAGGAGCATGAACATCACTTAAGACTAGTATTGCAAGTACTGAGAGAACATTAGTTGTATGCCAAGTTGAGTAAGTGTTCTTTCTATCAAAAGGAGATCCATTACTTGGGACACATTATTTCAGAGCAGGGCATAACAATAGATCCAGAGAAGATTGAAGCCATTAGAGGATGGCCAACACCTAGAAATGTGTCAAACGTTAGATATTTTATGGTATTAGCTGGCTACTACATAATTTTCATAGTAGGGTTCTCTAAGATTGATCATCCCATCACTTCTTTACAAAAGAAGGGAACTAAATTTGAATGGAAACTCAAGTGTGAAAAGAATTTTAATCTATTGAAGGAATTACTTACTAGTGCACCTGTGTTATAGATTGTTGACCCAAATGAATGTTTTGTGGTATGTACAGACGCATGTAAGGAAGGACTTGGGGGAGTCCTCATGCAAAATGGACATGTCATTAGACATGAGTCCAAAAATCTTAAGGAACATGAGAGGAAATATGCCACACAGTATTTGGAACTTGTTTCCATTGTTCACGCCTTGACGATGTGGAGGCATTATCTCATGGGGAAGAAATTCGAATTAAGGACAGACCACATTGGCTTGAAGTATATTTTTGAACAACTGACCTTGAACGCCAGGCAAACAAGATGGCTAGAATTTTTAAGTGAATATGACTTTGATATCAAGCATATCAAGGGAAAGGAGAATAGATTTGTTGATGCACTTAGTAGAAGAGTGCATATCATGCATGCTACTGCTGTCAGTATGCATTAGTCATATTTGAAGAGCATAAATTTAGATGGTCTTGTTACAGACCAACATTACCTATAGGTAAAGGAAAACTTACAGCAAGGAGATGTACAACATAAAATAAATGAGTATGAGATAAAGGAAGACAGATTACTCATGCATAAAAACAGAATCTATGTTCCTACTTCTGGAGAACTGAGGAATTTGATACTAAAGGAAATGCATGATGTTCCTTATGTTGGACATCTCGGTTACCAGAAAACAATTACTGTAGTAAGAATCCATTTCTTTTGGCTGATAATGAAGGAGGATGTTGTTGATTACATGGTTCGATGTATGGAATGTCAGAAGGTGAAAGTTGAGCATAGGAACCCAACGGGTTTGCTGCAGCCATTGCCAATCCCGGAGAAGAAATGAGAAGTGATCACCATGGATTTCATCACAGGATTACCTAGAATGAATAAGCAACATGATTCAATCATAGTGGTGTTTGACAAATTAACAAAGGCTTCTCATTTTGTGCCTGTGAAGACAACACTTACACCGACTAATATTGCAAAAAATTTCATGAAGGAGACTGCTATGTTGCATGGGATACCTAGGACAATTGTCTCAGACAAAGATAAAATTTTACCTCCAATTTCTGGAGGGGATTGTTTAAAGGATTTGGCACAAATATAAACTTTAACACAACATATCATCCCCAAACAAATGGGAAAAAAGAGAGAGTCAATCGAATAATTTAAGACATGTTAAGAATGTATGTGATGGATAAGCCATCTAAGTGGGAAGATTACTCATACTTGGTTGAGTTTGCATATAATAATGGGTATTAAGATTCATTGAGAATAAGCCCATTTGAAGCCTTGTACAGTAGGAAATGCGATACTCTAGTAAGTTGGTGTTGGAACACATATATATTTCTAAACTTTAGACTTTAAATAGATTTCATTTCCATTTAAATAAAAACAACACACACTTGATTTTCCACCGTCGATGAAGTCCTCCCTCTGATCAAACAATCATAATCTCTTAGGATTTATGGAGCTGCCTACTCGTTAAAGAGGTCAAATCTCTATAGAATACTTCAAAGTTTTGGGTTTCGGAGTTTCATATTTTAGGCATTTCAACATGCCTCACTTTCAAAGTCTCGATACACGAAAAGAATTCAAAAGATCCAAGTCACCACACATGTATACCCCCTAATATCTAACGTATCTTTCCGGAGAATGACCTGTCGGAATTTTAAATGAAGTTAATTGACCAAACAAATGAAGTAATGAATACTTAAAAAGAAACTAAAACCCAATTAGAAAATCGAATGATAGTTTCGCGATTTCGAAAATCAGGTCTTCGCCATCTATCGTATCCCTAATTCACGAAGCTCGAACTCTCGAAATGTCTTAAGTGTTAATCTGGGTTAATTAAGGATTAAAAATGATTAATTATTAATTAATTACATCACTTCACATTTCGGGGATCCTGCCAAGAAGCGACTATCAATATCCCGAAGCCCGAACTCCCGAAATGTCTTAAGCGTTAAGTCGAGTTAATTAAGGATTAAAAACGATTAACGATTAATTAATTACATTGAGATTTCGCATTTCGGGGATCCTTCCTTGAGAAACTATCAATATCCTGAGATCCGAAACCCTGAAATATTTGAGGTTAAACATGATTAAAATTAATTAATCACATCGCAATTTTGCGTTTCAGAAATCATATCTTGAACTATTATAGGATATCCCGAGATCTGAAATTTCAAAATATACTTAACGATAAATGTGATTAACTGATGCATTAATGAAGATCATCTCATGATCAATATTTCGTTGAATCATAAATCAGATAGATTCAAATGATATTTTTCAAAACTTCTAATCGTGAACCCCCAGACATTAATAGCATTAATAATCGATCTACGACGATAATTTCAAATAAGATCTTGGAGCACTGCATAAATCTATTCATTAAGGAAAGTAAATACATTTCAGTGAAGGTATGCGTAAATTGATACTCTTAAGGTGAAAAAGATATTGAATTTTGGACTCTATTTGCGTTTTCACAGAACAACGAGCTTGAGAAAAATAAGAAGTTTACGCATTTTTTGTAACAGGTAACATAGTTCTGATCTTGTGATATCATGGCTCCAAGGAAAATGATGAAAGCGTCTGGCGAGAGCTCGAGCCAAAATAAATATGTCCTCTTAGACAAATCACTGAGAGCTATGGAGACCATAAAAACCTAGACACAAGTATGCGATATCCTATAATATGAGCTGGAAAATTGTCCAGATGATGAGCGGACCGAAACTCAAAAGACGAAGTTCTAATATGTAGCCCAATCAGAGCTGCATAAGATAGCCACGCGACCAAGGCTCATGACGTATAACGACATGATAGGCTGGGCCCTAGAGAACCTTGACGTCGCAGCCATGACCATCTACAATTCACAGAAAATTGTTGTTGAATCTTTCTGCCCAAAACATATACAAGTGATGTACCAATTGTCCCCAACATTCAAACACACTTATAATGTCGCTTTCTTAAAGAAATTCGATGAAGAAGAGTGCCCATAAAGCATGCATAATTATCTTGACTTGATCAAGGATTGGTGGGCATGCCCTAAGAAATTTAGAGCAGACACACATGGAATATATGCCACTGCATCATTAGACTCTCATATGATGTATGTGGCTATGATGCTCTGTAGAATTTTTGGAAGGGAAAACTCTGCCCACTTCCTGTTATCATGGGTACCGATCATGCACGAAGTTGCAGAGGGTTTCTCATTCAATTGGTCCAAGATATTATCAGACAATTTGGCTAAGGAAATCACTGAATATCAGACATTGAAAGCCAAAGGATGACCTGCTCCATTTTATATGTCGGCATATCTTATGGATGTCATCTGTTTTATGACGCCTTTTCCTTTGATGGGGTGGAGCTGGAATCTAAACAACGCCGAGCCAATACATCTTTTTCATTCAAAGATATGGTAATATAAAGAGAAAGATTCCTTCTATGAAATCTTCAATTATGTGGTGGTGTCGATGCACATCGCCATATATGGGCACCCACCTCCCAAAATTTCTGACAGAATAGTAACCAACCTGGGGAAGATAGAAGATTGGTACATTGAAGAGAATTTCTCTTATATCAGGGTTTTTTATTGTTCAGTCACTCCACATGCCTTACCCAAGTTTCTAACAGACCAATTGGTGTGCATAGAGGTAGCACGTCAAACTATGCTGGGTGGAGTCAGTAAAGAGATAAAAGCCTTGCAGAAAAAGGTATGGCCCAACTTTCCCTTGCAGATTGGTATGTTTTCATTGTTCAATTTCATCCATTCAAAAGTAGAGTCTGTGTCCCTGGAAGAAATCAAACTTGTCAATATTGAATTCAAAAAACATGACCCTCAGAAGATCGTGGGAAATCACATGGGCTTGTGTAATTTGAAAAGACACGAGCATGAGGAGTCTCCATAGGATGAGATATTCCAAGGAGAGAGATCCTATCAGGAAGTCTTGAGTCGATTCCAAACACTGGCTCCAGACCAATTGGTCAAATTCTATAATTTCTAAAGCCATAGGAGAAATAGCCTTCCGAAAGTCTTGCAGGGAGAAACCCCAACACCCCCAGCTACACAGTAAATTGAGGCCTAGAATTTAGAAACAAAAAGCTCCAACAGACAGGATGCTCAAGAAAAATTGGAGAAGACTGAGGTTTTGACTCAGAAATGGGACACCGAATTGACAAATCCACCAAGTGACCAAGCTAAGGCTCAAACTGAGGCCTTGATAAAAAAGGGAGAAGAAAATACACTGTGCACACCAGGAAAATCAGCTACTGACACAGCCATGAAACAATCATCTATCGAGATAAGCAACCCTATCCAATCTATCGCACCCTTATAGTTCAACAGAGGGAAACCAAGTTCCAAATTAGTGTTCATAGAGGATCTTACGCCTATTTCGGCTGAAGAGATGCCTCCTTATGATTTCTTCTTCAGCAAGAAAAGGAGGGTTGTGGTAAAAAGAGAAACACACCTAAATGAGGGTGAAACTGTCAAAATACACAGAGTTCTACTTGATGGACAGGCCTTATAAGAGGCATACTTCACTTCATAGGTGGCAGGCTCATTGGGAGATTTTGCAACAACAAAAAAATATTCAGTTGGGAACCTAAAATAACAATTGAAGTAGAAGGATCTGTTGGTGAGCCAATTGCAAAATCAAGTCAAGACTGTGGAACAAAATTTTAGGAGTGATATGAATAAGAGTTTTGAGCAGAGTAGAGCCTTTGACAAACATGAAATTCAACAGCTCAAATCCAGTCATGATGAAATGCATAAGAACGCACAGGCAAGTAGAGAACGGGTCAGTGAACAGGGAGAGTTGGTAAAACAACTACAGGCCAAAATAAACCTAAATGAAAACACAGCTTTAGATATGGAAGTTTTCCAAGATCAGGCATTGGAGGTGCGCGCAAAACTAGAATCAACACATCAAATCCTTTTTGCTAAGGTGGAAGTTGTCCAAAACCATTTTTGGGTGGTAGACCAATCCTTAAATAAAATTTTCTTAAAGGAGAGAGAGGCCATCACTGCTCGAGCTAATTTCTAGGAGCCAGTTGTGGCATCATCAAAAGAGGAAGTATCCATGGTCTCTATATTGTCTCTTTCAGAGAAAATTAGAGGTGATATAATACTGAAGGCCTGGGAGGCTAACATAGTTGAAAGTAAAAGATTAGTTAAGGAAGTGAAGAAAGCTTGTGAAGAAGCATTTCATTCACTCGACAAAGGGTCATTAGGCCTCAACAAAGGGTCATTAGGCCTCGACAAAGATAATATCTCTGAGGTCCTGGGGCAAGTTGACATAGAAAAAAATCAATTTAATTCAGGACAAACATGGAAGAGGCTCGGGATGAAATCTTGCAATTGAAACAAATTGATATTACCCGGATCCATAAATGGATAGTCGGTCCTAGTCTACAACTACAGTCTACATATTTAGAATATAGGAGAATGGAATATAGGTTGCCTCACTTAGAGAATAAGTTGTATACTTTTGAGGCAAATGACACAACTGATCGTTCCAGGTTGGCGGTGCAGTTCGTAGGCAAATGTGTGCAATGTGTCGAGCAGGGGAAAGACAACACGTCTGGGAACAAATGAGATGATGTGGGAATATCATGTAATCATATCATGATTAGAGACCATTTGTTTCTGAGTTGGAGAAAAAGAAGGAGAAACATCTTTTCCAACATGGCGAAGAGACATAGGAGATGTAAGTGAAGCGTTCCAAATTTCACATATTGTAATATTTACTATTTTAGAAATAATGAGAATTCC
>JZKD02S2408501.1:165878-184317 GCA_000966675.3 Picea glauca
TTTGGATGTTTTGTATACGCTTATAAGTATTTTCAACAACATGTGTTTTTAATGAAGGTTAGGTATTTTGAAACCTTTTATGAGTGTGTGTTGCCTTTGGAACTGTAGAAAAGGTTGTTATAGCTAACTAATTCTATATTGCCATGTTTTTAAATGTCGTTACAAGTAGCCTCGTATGGGGTTCCACCTAGCTTGAGGGAGGCCAGACATCCCTCCCATGAAATCCACCATAAATATGGTCAACCTCCAGCCGACACACCATTCTTGGATGGAGGGCGACCATAAAATCTTGGAGAGGGAGGGAGGACAACTCCCCTGTGCCATATTAATGGAGGCCTCAATGATTAATGGCATGAGGGTGATGTTGACTAAGGGTGGTAGCATATTGGTCATGTCCACCCCTTGGTTAACTATCCATCTTGTCCATGGCATTCATCACTTCACCTCAGCGCTCTATCACCTTGCTCTGCCTAGGAATTTGGTTTTGGAAAAGTCGGTTCTCTTGGTTTTGGTCCAGTTGGTTCTTCTCCCCCCAGGCTCCACCATGTCGAGAGAGAGAGGAAAACCCAGGTGAGGCCCTGCCTGGTACAATCATATAGCCAGGTAGATACGCCTACATAATTTGGAGAGAGCTCTGTCAATTTCTCAGACTCAGTGAATTGCGCGGCTCCATACTCCTTCAATGGCCTTCGTGGAGGAGGAATTCTCGGTGGAACCAATTTAGGTTCCACCATAATACCTCCTCTACACAATCCTGGATGACTACTTGCACCCCAACACCAATGGTGTTGTTACAGGAACATAGGAGGCCATGGATGGCGCCACTTGCATTTTTCAGGAGGAATTCCTGGAGGAATTCCTCCATAGGGTCCCAGATACCCACCTTCACCCCAACACCAGTGAGGTTTTTACAGGAACAACGACAACCATGGATGGATCCACTTGCATTATTCAGGAGGATTTCCCCATCGCTGCACCTCCACCATTGAACACAGTTGAGGATTGTGACCATACTCCACCCAACCTCTTTAGCCTGGAGCAGCTGTAGCTTATTTTTGACATCATAGGTTATATGGTGGACCAACTCCATCGAGACACCCTCATCAACAACCTCATCGACATGATGTTTGATGCCTTTTCGAACGCACTAGCCAAGTATAAGTGCCTAACTTGTGCGCAACCCTATGTGCTCCATCCCAACGATGGAATCCTTCATAGTGGTGCTCCAAATGGCAGGTTCCATGGTTCTCACAACCCCTCTAATGTATAAATCTACACAGTTCTTTGAGCACCATTGGCACGATGATGGATCCTTTTTTCTTGTCAACTTGGTCTGGTACTCTGTTAATTTCTTTCCGAGTTTTAATTTTTAGATTTTATTAGTATGCTTAGTTTACACAGACAGTTATGTCAGCACTACCATCCACCACCTTCTCTGGTTTCCAAAACAAATTGGCAGGGCAAGTGGCATATGCCCTTTTTTGGTCGAAAGCATAATAGGTGGCCACTTGTTTCAGTTTCCACTAGTTTGGCAAAACAGGTGGCAGGAAAGTGACATGTATCAATTTTGTACAGTGACAACTCAATAATAGGAATTACCACTTTTTATTTACAAAAAAAAAATGTTGTTACAAGTAGATGCAAAATTGTAGTCTTTTTATATTTAATAAAAGTTTGGCTTTTTTTTCTGAGGGAAAAAAAATACAATGAACAGAGGTATCACTATTATTATAAAAATTATTTGATTTTCTAATTAGTGTTTGAAATTTTATAAAATAAACAAGAAAGAATAAGTTGCATTTGCATACTTGCTAAAATATGAAATAGTGCATAGAGAATTCTTTCATTGAAACACATTGGTGTTTTTTCATCATTTGTATGCACTGATGTTTTTTCATCATTTGTATGCACTAATGTGTTTTCATCGATGTTAGGCACTAGTGTGTTTTCATCAATGTTAAGCATTTGTGTGTTTCCATCAATGGTATGCACCAGTGCACTTTAATCACTAGTACACACCAATGTGTTTTGATCATTGGTATGCATGAGTGCATGTTCAACATATTAGCACTAGTTCACTCAAGTTTTTATCATGCATTGGTGAGTTTTACATGTATCTACAATTGATGTGCTTTACATGCATATATGCATCAATGCTCCTTATATGTATGAGAGCACCAATGTGATTTATAAAATAAAATCATTAACAAATGTAACATGTATTGGGGCACATTTAGTTAATGAAGCATCGATGCTTATACCTATATTAAGTGTATCGGTGTTCCTTATTACAACGTAAGCACTATTACCTTCAATGATACAATTATAGTTGTCATTGTTATTACCATTACTATTACTATTACAGATATTTCATGGTGCACAATGATATATATTTCACCAATGCTTAATAATGTATAGTGCATTAGGGAATATTAAATAGTGTCGCACCTTTGTAGTAGTATGTATGTGGTGTATCAACAAAAAAACCTCTACTAAAACCTACAATCATTCAAATTATTTTTTTTCTAATAAACCTCCACTAAAACCTACGCAAAAAACCTCCTCTTTCTTTAGTGGATGTTTTTATGAAGGTTTTCTTAATAATTTTTCCTAGTCATATAACACTAAAAACCTATACAAAACCATTTTTTCCTTGTAGTGAGCTCAACAACAAAACTAGTTATAGCATGCCATAAGGCTATGTGCTTAGTTCAACAAAAGTTCAAGAGAAAGAGAAGGATCTACATAATTGAAACCTAGGCCACATGACATAGACCAATCACAGTGAGCATAACAATAGTTTAATGGTAATTAGTTGTAACTTATTACTTTAGTCTTTGTCCTCTAAGGTCATCAATTTTCTCAATAGGTATCTATGCCTATCCATGTGGTTGATGTTATTTATGATGCACTTTATGTGGAAACCCCAATGTACAAATGTTAAAAATGATCAATTTGAAACTCACACGTTTCCTCAAAACTCTCACACACTATTACATGTTTATGTCAAGAAATAGTCAAATAGTAAATAAACAAACACTATATTCAAAGAACAAAGATTGTTGAATGGTTCACTCATGGAATTTACTAACTAGTGATTGCAAGTTGAATTCTCATGGAAGCTTCATATTCGTGTACAAATTGCATGGATTAATGGTCCATTCATGTTGTAGGCTAAATAGATATACATGGGAGACAAATTATGCACGTCCAATGCAAAAGGTAGTTTATATTGTAGGCTAAATATATATAATGGGAAATGTGTTATGAAGGCCCTGAGCAAAAGACATCTCATATTGCATAAAATATTCTCATATAAACTACATTATTACTCCCTTCCAAAGTCTAAGAATATATTGTTTTGTTCATCATTGAACTTCAATTACTTTGTCGTTGACTACACATATTTTTGTGCTTCGCAAAGTTGAACATAGAAAAAGTAAAATTGTTGTTTATTTTATAATATTTTAATTACTTTTATCAAAGATCCTATTGGCTAATAAGTTGGAACTCTTATTGTCGAGCTCTTTTTGTGAATGTTTACATGGCCTAAGTCTTGAGTCTATTATATCGTCATTGATGTTCTTTTTTAGGTCTTTAAATAGGACTTGACACAATGCATTTTTCGAATCTTGTATAACCTAAGTTTATTGAAGTTCTTTCTAAGGAAGACGATAGATGCATTATATCATTTTTTCATCTATTAATTAATATCATTAAATTCATTTCCATTTGCTTGTTAAACAAATCTGAAAGGTAAGTCAGATGATCTCTGTATGTGGTGAATTTTGGCAGGTAAGTCGATAAGTCAAATGATCTTTGTATGTTGTGAATTTTAGTAGGTAAGTCGATAAGTCAAACAATCTTTGTATGCAGTGTATACAATGAATTTTGGTAGTATTTTCTACCTCCTTTGTCCAATGCCACCACCATCATCAACTATAATTATCGGGTGCTTTGATTCTACATTCTATGTTTCATATTTATCCTTATATATATATATTTTGAATTGAGTTCCAAGACCATCGTATTATACAAATATTGGAACTCAATTGCAGGTGCATGATTTGAACTGCCAAGGAACCAATGAGTTATTCTTACACTGATAGTGATGCCCCTACTTTCTTCGCACCCACCCCACAACAACTTAGATATCCTACCCCTTATTGGCTTGAATTTATCTCAAAAAGTTGCAAGTTAGTAATCCAGTTTGTATGCATCATAGCAACTCATTCTATGCAATACTTCAGGTGGAATGAGCCCTCTCAGTAGTAAGAAGTCTGACAAATATGTAAATTGGAGCTACAGAGAAGAAATAAAGCCAAAAGAGATCACTTTCTTCCTTTATGCCAAAAGAGACCGCCTACATACCCACCTAGGGAGTCACTTGTTATTTGTTTGTCTTGGTGAGGGAAAACCCCATACTGGCAGTTGGGGAGAACTCCCCACCCATGGTTCAACCACATTTTGTTTTTAATTTCTCTTTGCCTTCATTTCATATCGTATGGAAATGGTTGTTTGGTTTCAATTTTTCATCCTTTCTCAAGCTAGTGGCACCCTCTTTTCCAAATGTATTCCCCCTGGTGATGTTTGGTCCAGGTTGTGTAGTGAATGGTTTGGGTTTCACATAGATTCCCTAGTTCCAATGTAACCCACATGGGTAAACGCCTTGATAGAGTTTGTGTAGTCTAAGAGAAAATAAGTCCTTTAGATATATATTGAGCTTACCTCTCTGTCTGCCTCAACACTGAACAAGTGAAGTATGCACTATTAACATCTCTTCAATTGCAAATTAAGTGTTTAGTTCCATTACAGGTAGATTGAGTCCTCTCTTCCCACACCTTTTCCATCTCCTCACCTTACAGAAAAAACCAGATATGGATGAATTGGTGAATATTTTAATCAATTTTAGAAGTTTTCATGCTTCGCCTTCCTATCTCCATTCCCACCAATATGATCATGCTCACAAGAACTGGTTCGAGAGAATAGTTATAGAGGAGTTATGCATGTCAAGGTTTGTAGTGTGATAGGTACCTGGACATATTGGTGAATAGATTTATTTATAACTTGTGTTTAATTAAATTAATCAAGATAACATAGTTGTCTAATTATGTTTTAATTGTGTGTTGAGACTCGAACATGCACAGTGGAAGATCTATATGTATTAGACGACGTGCCTTTGTTGAATGCTTTGGATATTTCCAAGGGGACGTCTCCATGTGACAAAGATTGTGTCAATTTTTGGTAATGTGTCCCCAAATAACATGGTTGACGTGCTTTTGTAATTTTTCCTCCTATTGGTTTTGATCCTCCTCCATTGGATTCATCCTTTGATCTTACCCTTGTTTTTTTTGGTCATCTAGAAACACCGCTACTAGGGTATGAAACTTCAGGTTCGGACTGTGTTCCAGAGTGGTAATGTCTTCTATCATCTCCTCCATGAATAAATTATTTAGCTACTCTTCTTTATTTCTCTGCTATCAACATTTTGTGTTGTTAAATGAGTTATTGTTTGTTATTTTCATCACAACCACTTCACTACTCCTCTTTCTTTCTTTTATATGGCCATTTTGAAATTATTTTTTGTTAAACTTATGGTGATTTATCTCTTTGCACCTTCCGACATTATTTTAATTATAGTCACTTGGGTCGCTCATCCGTGTGTGTTATACAATGGGAGAGAGGATGGTAGAATGTATACTAAACTCAGATCATAGGTAGAGGAAATACCATAGGTATAGGCATCATTAGAGTTAGAGGTCAAGGAATAATCAAAGGCGGAGACAGATGCATCATTAGAATGAGATGAATGAACACATGAAAAATCAAAGGCATGAGGATTCATACTAGTGAGCTGCAATATTTTCATTAAAGAGACAGAGGCAGAGGAATAATCATGGGTGAATGAGGCAAAGGCACGATCACACTCTATCTTATTTTTTGAGATGAAATTCTATAGTGTTTGTTAGGCTTCTGGTGCTCTTTGTCACCTTATCCATCAGTTTATTTACACTTCCTACCCCTTGCGTTGATGAGAAATGGTAAAAACAAGTCCCTAATGTTCTTGGCATTGGCCTTCCCTTAAAATATTCTCTGAGTTGTTGATGATACATTTATGTTTGTTGACAGAAAAAAAAGAGAGGGTTGTTTGTATTATATATTAACTAGTGTTGGGTTTACCTTAGATGATAATTTGGTGCTTCACAGATCTAAGGGGTTCATTTTTGTCTTCTACTCAATTTCTCCATTGATATTTATTTTGGGTGTGAACCTCTTTCTAGTTTGTTCTTATTTTTCTCCAACACTTTATGATCTTCACCTATTTTTTGGCTCAATGAACATTATTCTAAGTCTTTGGATTGCTTTTATTGCCTTCTTTATAGGGCAAGAAGGGAGAGGAATGTATTAAAACTAAGTGTAACACAAGTAAGTGTATGGTTTATGATGGTTTATTGGATGTTTTGGGATCAACTTACCATCCATGACAAGGCCATACAAGGTTTCCCTATAATTTTCCTTTTATTAGAAGACATTTTGAATTTGTTTCTTAGTTATCTAGTTTCTCTCTATTTGGACTCATGCCTTATCATTTTTATTTTATTTGAAGGCCCATGTTATTCTTTGTTGTGCATGAACAAGTCCGATGGATGGGATTTTCTGTGCGTGGCTGATACATTTCCTATCAGGATTTCTACTACTTTTTTGCATGTGCCCTCAAAACAACTATTTTTCATATACATTTATAGGCCATATTTTGACATGAATGATTTTTTGAGAGCTTTTCTGTGGGTGACTGCTACATTTATTGTCAGAATTTCTACTACTTTTTTATAGGTACCCACAAACAAATTTATTTCACCTATACATTCATAGGCCATATTTTGACATGAATATTTTCCTATGGATTATATGTCAGTGTACTAGGCCCCAACATAGTGAGTGTCACCACCATACACTTTATCTTCGCATGCCACTCGACCAATTTGGACTAAAAGTCATATATGTTTGCTAGCCTATTCCAATTCCAACTTTTAAAGGACGGTGAAGGTCATGTGAAACATGTTTTGTGATCCAATGTATGTATTCACATCGCATTCAGAAAGTACGTGTCAAAATATGAATTTTCATTAAATGTTTGTACTCACTTCACTGAGTTAAAAAAGGATGTGTCAAAATATGCATTTTCATTCAATATGTCTATCAAAAATTGTTTATCAAGTTTGGATGGTTGAAGAACATTATATTTTGACTACCAGGAAATATTTTAAGAGCATAGGAAATATGTCAAGTGTTCATGAATCTCAAGCCATCATGGTGCACAAATGAACATTTCATTTTTTGGTTTGCCTAACACTTTTATCAGAAAAATGTACTTATTGGCATGAAGTCTAAACTTGTCAAAATTTATATGTAGAAACATGTATTTATCAGTATGGAGTCAATGCTTGCATTGTAGATATTTATGTGAACTGGTGATACCTATTTGTATGGAACCACAAAACAATATTAACATCCAATGCAGACATTTTTGTATGAATTTGTTTTTAGTTCTCGCAATATAAATTTTTACTTCATTTTTTTATTATGTCGAGTGTTAGCTTCAACTTGAAAACTTTGGTTTTTTAGGTGTCATATTCACAATTACAAGATTGGTGTAGTGCCAACCAACCCTTCTAACTCAAATCAAAACACAACCTTATTTACCTCAGTGAAGGTAAGGCCTTCTAGTTATAACCAAATAATGCAAAGGACCAAGTCATGTCATATATTATAAATAAAGCATGCAATTGAAATTTATATTCAAATTTGATATTAGTCATGTAATATGAAAGTGCAATTTATTTAGTCTAGATTATCAAGATTTAAATTTAATATAATAATATAATAAGGAAAAAAAATGGAGATTGACTTTATGTGTAGTACTCTAACCCTCATCCTCTGTAGATATATTGTATGAACATTCTTCGATCATGTGATAAAATTATGATGATATATTAATATTCTTGGATTGTGTAATAAAGGAAATACTATTATTGAATGTGTTCACAGTCTTTTTTCTTTGAAATCTATATAGCAAGGGTCAGGCAAGACCAGACTATTCAATTTCAATTTTCATAAGCCGATGCATTAATGTTGTAGCAAGGTTAACACTGGGAAAAATTGACAAAGTTATATAAAATAATGACACAACACAATCAACTTCTTATGCTACTAAAACAACAGTTCTTACGTGCATTTAAGATTTTCGGTAGGGACATCACTCAATGGAACTTGTTTGTATTTAAGTCATTACAGTATTGGAAATCAGGTGTTTAAATGCTATGAAACTACATGGAATTCTTGGGAAGTTGCACTTGCCCACCTATAAGCCATATATGCATGCCATGTTCTCCATAGGTTAGGTTTACCAAGGTTGAATCAACCCCAAGGGGGAAGTTGATGCTACCAGTTGGGGGAACTACTGAGGTGACAATCAAAATGCTTCAAAGAAAGAGAGGGATACATGATTCCTATTTTTATTTATTTTTAGTTTAATATCATTTGTTTATTAATATATATTAATATATTTGGGCCTTACATATATTATTGTGCCTATATAGTCCAGTGGCTTAATTTAATTGGTTCAACATAATATTTCAAAGTGGAGTTCACTATGATGTCTCTAGTTCAAATCTTATTGAATGCTGCTAGATTACCAACTACTATTGTAACACCCCCATTTTTAATCCTCAATTTAGCAATGTATAATGTAAATATGATGTATGGTCACGGGCCAATTGATGTAATATGCTAAATTTGTATATCATAAATAATAAATAAAATGTATCGCCAACAACAAAAAGACATGGATAGAGACATGGGGGATAAGTTTCCAAAAGAGAGGAGGTGTCCAAAGGGGGGATTACCCATGTCTATTAAGCCAAAACCATCTTTCTAAATTATCATTTCTATGAACCTTCTATTTCCTTTGGAGTGTTTCCAAGCCCCAATCATTGAATACATTTAAGAGGGTTGGTGTGTGAAGTCACCTCACATAGTTATTGATAGAATGGGATGAGTACAAGTAAGCATGAGAGAAGTGTAAGAGTAAAGTAAATCCTTTTGGGGAAGAGTGAGAGTCAAGCAAGCATGGGAAAAGAAGGAAAATTGTATGGGACAAGTTCACAGGGATATTTTTGGACAACAAGGAAGTTCTAAGTGATAAAGATTGAAGACGGCCATAGTGGCCATGTGTAACATCTTCTTGGAGCTGTAAATTTATAGAGAAATAGGTTATAGGTTTGTGAATAATATTATGTGCAAGAAAGTGTCAAAGTGAGCAAGTAATTTTTTGTTGTGAAAATTCCTATGCAATTGTAGGTTCTTGGTGGCCGAGGCAAAGATATTTCATGTCCAACCTATGTTGGAGCCATGGAGGGAAGGGGGATAGCCTGAGGGACTATGTGGCAGAGAATTGTATTCCATTCCTTGGGTTATGCGGATTGAGGGGAAATAGAGTTGGTGGATTGGAATGGCTATGGGAATTAATTATTGAGATGGAGATAGTATCCAACCTTATGAACCATAATCTCTTGTGGATTAAAATCCCCAACTCAGGGGTGAATTTTTGTTGATAAATGGAACATCAAGTCTATGGTTGGGTGGAACATATGTCCTCTACAACAGGTTGCATATTTGCTAAGATAAGTGTTCATAACTGTGTTGTGTTTAATTATGTTGAATGTTGAGTTAATTGTTGTACATTTCACTCTAAATTTTATATGATATATTGCTACCTACTATGGGTAAAATGATGCATTCAAACCTATGTTTATTTTTGTCATTGAATGTTGTTGTATGCATTTAACTATTGTTGTGCACATTTAAATTAATTTCATTTATGTTTTTAATTTATATGTACAAATGCATGAGATTGTTTGCTATGTTATGTATTTTCTACATTTACAATTAATAACAAAATTGATAATCCATTTATCTTACAATATAAATCAAATATATTGATATTAATGGTGTAACATCCCCCAACCCAACCGAGGGACATTATGGTGCATAATACTCATAAAAACAAAATTTATACTATCTAATTAAATTCTTGTTGCTTCTAGCTACGAATTAAAACCAGATTTAGCTATTGTTCACTACCATTAAATTGATGCATCTACATCATACCAAAATAGAAATTAATGTATCTTAATAATTCAACACATCAACATATAAATCATTCTTAAATACATAGAGTTCATGCATAACAGTTTAACTCGTAAACATAACTCATAAACATATAACACATTTATCTTTTATAATCAGTTGTGCAACCAGTTGCTTGGGATGAACATTCCACCCAACCATAGACTGGTTGTTCCAAATATCAGCAACCATTCACCCCCGAGCTAAGGATAACAATCCATAAAAGAGGGTTGTCTCTCATTGTCCACTCACAACTCATAAATCCCACAACCCACTGATATTTTCCTACAACTATTCTGATTTTCCACTAGCTCTCTTCCTCTTGACCTACCCAACCTAAGGAATGTACCCCTTCACTAATATCAATCCCTTAGGCATCCCATTCATTTATTAGGGTCTCTCTCGCACAAGTAACTAGGAATTTCTCAACTGGGAACTCGAGGGGTCTTTTCTTCTAGGAAAAACTACCAGCAACAACAAAAAACACTTGTTGTTATAGTGCAACTCACAAAAGACTTCACTCTTCAGGCATTGCAACCTCGCTTTTCAATATTCATCTCCAAATACACTGCAATTTTCTCTAGAATTCTCCCTTCATGGATGTTCTATCTCCAAGCTCTCTTTCCTACTCTCTACTTGCTACTCATGCACAAAACTTGATTGTGTAAAATTGTTGTCCCAACCCATACAAATTTCCTCCCTTTGGATTTCATTTCTTAACTCGCACACTTACCCAAGATGATTGTACTCAACCCCCCATTCTACCAATAACTATGGGATGTTATCACTCACACCCACCCTTTTACATGTATTCAATGATTGGATTTGGGAACATTGAATCAGAATTTAGAAGGTTCATATACTAATAGAAAATTTAGGAAAATGAGTTGAATTGATATACATGGTTAATTCCCCCTTGGACCCCTCTTGACCATTCTCTTAGACACTCCCCTCTCTTCTGGATTAATTTACCCCCCCATCTCTGTCCATGTCCCCTTAACATCTAACATCACATTTTATTATTAACATTCAGAAATATAATTCGCATATTACATCGCTTGATCATGGCCACATATTGTATATACATTAAGTATTAATTAAACTAGAGATTATAGTGGGAATGATACATCCCCCCTCCCCTAAAATTTTATGCCATCCTCAGTGCACACTATGTCAATATACATATATTAAAATTTACATCGCAATACTTAGAAAAACAATTATGCACTTTCACAACTTCAACAACAATTCCAACCAAAATCTCTTGTTTATCTCAACTCGTCGATCCAAGGAATGCACCATTCGTTTATTAGGGATAATTTAAGGAATGTTCCATTTGTTTATCAATATTAACCCAAGGAATGATTCATTATTTTATCAGGGTCCCCAGTGTATTTGGTCAGGACTCTTAGATGTGGCTCTGAAACTCTAGTTGCTCAAAATGGAGTCTTGCATTCTATTTTCTTCAAAATTGTCAAAAATTTGGGGGTATTCTTCCCACATGTTTTATTCATGCTACCATGTAGCATAATTAGGACCATAACAGTTCCATTGAACCTTTACCATCCCTATGGCCTTGTTCCATAGCACTTTGACTTTTTGGTCCAAGATGTGTACCGGTTCCACCCGAAAATCCCCTTCGTGCTCCATTTGGATCACATTCCAATCAATTATGTGGTTAGGGTCATGTACATATTTATTTAATAATGACACATGAAATACACTATGCATTCTCATGGATGTAGGAAATTCTAGCATGTATGCAGTTGGCCCTATATTTTGTAATATTTCAAAAGGTCCACAATATCTTGCTACCAACTTTGGGAAACTTCCTAATCTTAGCGAACTTATTTTTTCCTTCACTTTTTAGGACACATGTTCTCCCACTTTAAAATATCTAAACACTATTCTTCTCTACATAAATTTTCAGCATGTCCTAGGCAACCTTTAAATTCTGCTTAATCCTTGCCATCTTCTCTTCCATTTCCTTTAACAAATCTAGCCCAACAACTATTCTGTCTGTTGGATTATCCCAACTCACTAGTGTGTTACAGGTTATGCCATACAATGCTTCAAACAGACTCATTTTCAATGAGTCCTGATACCCATTATTGTAATAAAACTAAACTAAATGAATACAATATTCCCACTTTAATGGTAGGTCCGTCACATAAGTTTGAAGCATGTCTTCAATTATTTTGTTAGTCCTCTCTGTTTTCACATCGAACTTTGGGTGATATGTTTTACTGAGATTTAGATTTGTCCCAAATCCCTTGAAAAAACATTTCCAAAAATTTGAAGTAAACTATGGATCTTTGTCTGAAACTATTGTCTTAGGCACCCCATGTAGCCTGTAAACTTCTTTCATATATATCTATGCAATATTTGTTTCCTTATGTGTACTCTTCACTGGAATAAAATGTGTTTCCTTAGTCAACTTATCCACCACCACCATGATGGAATCATGTTGTTTCACTATTCTTGGAATCTTTCTAATAAAATCGATCGTAAATGCTTACCACTTCCATTCTGGAATGGGCAATGGTTGTAACAATCCTGTTGGATGCCCGTGCTCAGTCTTAATTTTCTGGCATTCTAGACATGTAGCTATGTAATTAGCCACTTCCTTCTTCATTCCAGGGAAAAAATATTGGCTTCTCACAACTTCAATTGTCTTTTGATATCCTGGGTGTATCACATATGGGACATTGGAATTCAACACATATAGTTTTCCTTTGTACATGATAATTCTATCTTCTTTTAGCTCATAATAATTAAATTTATGCTGACAATTACCTTGTTGTAATGTTTCTTTTAGTTTGAGATATTGTTGATCTAAATTTTTTGTTGCAATACTTTTATCTTTTAGATCAATCATGTACATGTTGATGGCTATAATGTGCATTTCATGATATCTTTTGATGAGTTCATCAACAACTTGATTTTCTTTTCCTTTTATGTGCTTAATTTCAAAGTCATACTCACTTAGAAATTTCAACCATCTAGTTTGTCTGGCATTTAATGTTGGTTATTCAAACAAATGCTTCAGACCAACGTAGTCTATCCTTAGCTTGAATTTCTTCCCCACAAGGTAATGTCTCCACATTTTTAATGCATGTACAATTTTTTCTAGCTCTAGATCATGGGTAGCATAAATATTCTCATGCTCTTTTAATTTTCTAGACTCAAAGCATACAACACGATCCTTTTGAATGAGAAATCCACTGATCCCTTCCTTGCATGCATCAGTGCACACAACAAAATATTCATTTGGGTCTTCAATATTCAATATTGGCGCACTTGTTAATATGTCTTTCAGCTTCTGAAATCTTTCTTCACACTTGGAAGTCCATTCGAATTCCACTCCCTTCTTTTGCAAGGCAGTGATTGGAATTGCAATCTTTGAAAATCCTTTTATGAATCTTTGGTAATAACTGAAAAGACCTATGAATGATATGACCTCTGTCACATTCCTTGGCATTGGCCATCCTCTAATGGCCTCTATCTTCTAAGGATCCACTGCTATCCCTTCTATTGAAATAATATGCCCCAAGTAGTGAATCTTCTTTTGATAAAAGATGCACTTACTTATCTTAGCATACAACTTATTCTCTCTTAGAACTTGCAACACCATTGTTAAATGTTTCTCGTGTTATTATTTCCACTTGGAGTGGATGAGTATACCATCTAGGAACACATTTACAAACTTGTCCAAGTACTCCTTGAACACTCCATTCATTAGACACATAAAAATTGTTGGGGCATTTGATAGTCCAATTGGTACTACTGTGAATTCATAATCCCCATACCTTGTCTTGAATGTTTTATTGTTGATGTATTCTTCCTTTATCCTCACTTGAGATAACCTGATCTAAATTCAATCTTTGAAAAGATTCTTTCTCCTTTCAACTGATCAAACAAATCATCAATCCTTGGAAAATGATATTTGTTCTTTATGGTGACCTTATTTATTTGTTTGAAATCAATACACAATCTAAAGGTTCTATTTTTCTTCTTTACAAAGAGCATTGGGGCTCACCAAGGTGACACACTTGAATGTATGTACCCCTTCTTTAAAAATTCTTCAAAATTCATTTGCAACTCCTTCAATTCTGTTGCGCCCATTCTATAAGGTGTCTTGGACACTGGGGAAGCTCCTAGCACCAAATCAATAGAGAAATCAATGTCTCTCTTTGGTGGAAATCCTGGGATCTCCCTAAAAACATCTTCAAAATCCCTTAAGACTGGATGGTCTTCAATGCTTGGCACTTTATCTTTGGTTGCCTCTTACATATGGGCTAGAAAAATATGACATCCCTTCCTAAAACTCCTTTTCAACTACATAGTTGAAATCTCTCTAACAATTACAACTCTTAGAATGCCTTGAACCTTGTCTTTCTTCCGTTCTTCATCAAGACATGTGAGTGTCTTATTGTAATAGTCTAGGACATCATGTTGTTTTTCTAACCAATCCATTCCAATTAGGAAATCATATGAACCCAATGGTATGATATTTACATCTACCTTTGTGTTGATTCCATTGATGTCTATTAGACAATCTTTAACCAACTCATTGATTTTCCTCTTAGCTCCTGTGGCTAATTGAACAAACCACGATTGCTTATGCTTACTCTTTTGCAATTGAAATATTTCAACAATGTTAAAATTTATGTAACTATGGCTAGCTCAAGAATAAATTAAAATTGTTGTGGGATAGTTATCAATATTACCTTCCACTTCAATCATGGGGGATTGATATTCAACTTGCTTGTTGTCCAAGGCTGCATAAATCCTTTTCATGTTTCCTCCCATGTCTTCCATTGTTTCAACCTCCTGGATGTTTTGGACAATCCTCATCCTTTATCCTTTGTGAGATGAGTCCCTATATAAGTGATTTCCCTCACATCCCGAACAATTTGTAGGTTGATGCCTTTTCCTTTTCCCAAAGGAATATGCAGTTTTGTGCTCATGTTGGGTTGACTGAACTTGCTAATTTCCTTGGTGTTTTTCTTGAAAAAGGGTGGCTTAAAAGACTTACTACCTTTGATCCTTTTTCCTCTTCATCTTGTCATTCCAAGCTTTTGGAAAACTGGCCTTCCTCTATTTTTCTCATAAATATGCCTTGCTCTCCTTATGGTTTCCTCCAAGGTTTTGGGGTTATCATATTGAATCTTTTCACTGCAGAAGGAGGGTAACCGTCTTAGAAACCTTTGTATTTTTACCTTCTCATCCTTGATGAAGTAAACATACTTTAACAATTCAAAGAACCTCTTTTCATATTTTTCCATTATCATGCTTCCTAACTTGAGTTCAAAGAATTATTTCATATTCCTTTCATAGTGATGCTTGGACAAATATTTCTCTTCAAAATATCCTTCAAACTATCTCCATGATATCCTATTCTCATCAAGGTTCTTGGATTTCTTAAGATTATCCCACCACATGGTTTCCTTTCCTTGCAAGTGGTAGGTTGCAATTATAGCTTCTACCCTTAAGGGGTAATCATGCAACTGGAAATATTTATTCATTTCCAACAGTCAGGACTTATTCTCTTCTCCTTTAATGTGTTCACCATTGAAATTTTTTATCTTGATTTTCCCGAGTTCACCTTGCAAGATGTCTTCCTAAGGTCTTCTCCTTTGCCTTGTGACAAGTGACACACTTGGATTTCTCCCCGGCCTTGAACTTGCATGATTTATTCTTTTGGATTGTCTTGGATAACGATGGTGCCTGCTCACTCTTCTTGACTTCCTATTATTTCCATGGTCATCCTTTTTGCTTTGGGATCTAGATGTTGTCACTTGTCTAGCACTAACCTCTTTCCTAGTGTCAGTGTCTTTGTTGAATTGTTTATCAAACATGTTTAAGCTTTGAATTATCTCTTACTAAGACTTCATAATCCTTGAATCATTCTCAACTCTATAGCTCTGCACTTATCTATCCATGCTTCTCATAGTTAGAGGATTTTTCCTGCCTCTTCTACCATTTGAATTTTTCTCAATGTTTCCCATGTTGACATGCAAACCTCTAATCTCTTCCTCATGGTTGTAATATCCCTAAGAATCATCCATAACTCCAGTCCTCATATAAGAACCAAATTTGATTTCCTATACCTCTAATTCTACAAGAAATGTGCATGTAATAGTTACTATTAGACATGCATAACATGAAACATTTCATCAATTAGAATATAGGTTACCCTTTATCCCAATTTATGAAGGAAATAATGCACCAAATAAAAATCATATTCCTTAGATTCATTTCTCTCTGAAACATATTTCCAATGACTCTACCCATGCCTCAATCTAAGTTATGAGCGAAAAGTTACAACATTTACATGCCACAATTTCCACTCGTTTCCTATTACATAAATCTCTTTATTAATTTCTAGAAACTTGTGTTTCCCAAATCAAAATTTTGGACATATAGGTCTCTTCTCCTTCTTAATACCTTTCCAACAACTATTTTTTTCCTCAAATTTGAGCTCTGAGCTGAAAGATATGATCCAAAGAAGTTTTGATTGTTTTACCCAATTTATCCTTGTATGCTACAGGTGTCTTCTTTTTCACCCAACGTAGTTTTACATACCTAGATTCCAAATATGACTCCGTGGTTGTATTCTATGGTTCATATGATTTCAATATACCACTCTTGTTCCCCAAAAAAACTTTTGAGCATGGATTTATTCCCTCTGAAAGTAAATCTATGTCAAAATTTTACCCTTACTGTTTTTGTTGTAACTTTCTCATATGAACTATGTTTTGCGAACAATTCAACTCATTGGATATCTCTCTCTAAGTTATCTTATTTGAGTTGCAGATAAAGAGTGTTCCAGAGTGTACCTATTTTCACTCTTCTCCTGTGGATTTTGATTGGATAAAAACATTTTTTAGGGCCTCAAAAATGCCCCACAAGTTAATGACCTTCAAAAACCATAGAATTTCGCATAAAATTGATTTTTTACTGTGTTAACAAACCTTAAATCTGAACCGTTAATCTCAAAATTAGGTGAAATATGATCCATTGATCTGATTCTATCTTTCATCGATGATTGGTTTTTTCCTTTGAGCACACACAACACGTTTCCCAACCTATCAACTCAACCATCGACCATTGGCCCATTCCCTTGACCACTGATTCACAACACAGTTTTAAATTAGATGGCCTAACCATTGACCCATTGGTCGTTGGTCATCCTCATTGACTGGCGAAACCCTTTTCTAGTTCTACCGACTCGACCATCAGTAGTTGGCCACTTCTGGGATGATGTGGCATGACATGTGGATGTTGACGTGACATGACATGTCATCCAGAGGTGTCAAATTGGTTGACGTGGCAAGACACATGAATGTTGACATAAAATGACACATAAACACCCTCTTTCCTTCATCGACCATCGACTATTTCTCTTGGATGAATCGAACATTTCTCCGAATCGGTCGACGCCCGAATATCATCTCGTCAGCCATCGACAATTTATTTTGCTCGATAAAAACACTTTTCCAAGTCAATCGATGCTTGAACATCGACCCATCAATCATTGGAAATTGAGAACACTTCACCGAAATCAGTCTATGCCCAACCATTGGCCACTGACCATCGATGATGTCTTTTATAAAAACCAACTCTTCACTAATTTGGATGACCCAACCATCAGATGTCAGCGAGTTTTATTGGAGAAATTCAACGCTTAGTGATTTTTTATCAAATTCCAGTTGAATCTAAGTCATCGATATTCAAGACAAGATGATATTGATTGTCAATCAACTCCCTTATTTCATACTCTGAAAACTAATCTAGACCTTCAATCTACTTCGTCTTCCCAACTGCTGAAATTGAATCTCAACCATTGATTTTCTCAACCTTCAAAACAGTCAAAACATATAAATTTTTAAATTTATCAAAGTGAATCTCGATCGTCGATCTAGAGATCAAATATGATCTCGGTCGTTGATTATTTAACTTCTACCTAGCGCTACAGGAAATCATTAAAATGCAAATTTTGACCTTTCCAAGTCAAATTTCGCTCTGCAACTTGCAAATTTACTTCATTAGTTTTCTTAAACAAATTTGAGTCACTCAAACTTTGAATTTTACTCACAAATTTGGGGATTATGCTTTGATTTTTTTTCTTTGTTTTTCCTTAAATCCCTCACAATCAAATGTGCAATAGTGAATTTTCCCAATTCACGTATGTCTTGGCCCATACAAGCCCAGTGTTTGAACCAGACACTCTGATACCATAATGTAA
>JZKD02S2408501.1:185477-199799 GCA_000966675.3 Picea glauca
GGATATAAGATACAGTGATCCAAGTAGCTTGTAGGTCTTGTATTTACTAATAGCAAAGACAGAGGAAACAATGCTTTCTTATCAAATAACTGATAAAATTTGATTACAGTAGATGTTATACTAAATTGTAAACACTCACTTACCAAGGAGTAACATAAAGAAAACTAGAGATATGGAGTACAAAAGAAGCACATAACTCAAACTACACAAAATTTGGAATCCTTGTCTGCACTTGTATTAATACTCACAAAAGGATGAGTTTTCTTAGTTAGAATAAGACAAGAAGAAACCCATGATAAGTCTTTGAAATATGTATTTATACAAAAAATGTTCTCAACCCTAAGCGGTTGGAATTCTCATTATTTCTAAAATAGTAAATATTACAATATGTGAAATTTGGAACGCTTCACTTACATCTCCTATGTCTCTTCGCCATGTTGGAAAAGATGTTTCTCCTTCTTTTTATCCAACTCAGAAACAAATGGTCTCTAATCATGATATGAGTACATGATATTCCCACATCGTCTCATTTGTTCCCAGACGTGTTGGCTTTCCCCTGCTCGACACATTCCACACATTTGCCTACGAACTGCACCGCCAACCTGGAAGGATCAGTTGTGTCATTTTCCTCAAAAGTATACAACTTATTCTCTAAGTGAGGAAACATATATTCCATTCTCCTATATTCTAAATATGTAGACTGTAGTTGTAGACTAGGACCGACTATCCATTTATGGATCCGGGTAATATCAATTTGTTTCAACTGCAAGATTTTAGTCCGAGCCTCTTCCATGTTTGTCCTGAATTAAGTTGATTTGTTGCTATGTCAACTTTCCCCAGGACCTCAGAGATATTATCTTTGTCGAGGCCTAATGACCCTTTGTCGAGTGAATGAAATGCTTATTCACAAGATTTCTTCACTTCCTTAACTAATCTTTTACTTTTAGTTATGTTAGCCTCCCAGGCCTTCAGTATTATATCACCTCTAATTTTCTCTGAAAGAGACAATATAGAGACCATGGATACTTCCTCTTTTGATGATGCCACAACTGCCTCCTGGAAATTAGCTCGAGCAGTGATGGCCTCTCTCTCCTTTAAGAAAATTTTATTTAAGGATTGGTATACCACCCAAAAATGGTTTTGGACAACTTCCACCTTAGCAAAAAGGATTTGATGTGTTGATTCTAGTTTTGCGTGCACCTCCAATGCATGAGCTTGGAAAAATTCCATATCTACAGTCGTGTTTTCAGTTAGGTTTATTTTGGCATGTAGTCGTTTTACCAACTCTCCCTATTGACTGACCCGTTCTCTACTTGCCTGTGTGTTCTTATGCATTTCATCGTGACTGGATTTGAGCTGTTGAATTTCATGTTTGTCAAAGGCTCTACTTTTCTCAAAACTCTTATTCATATCACTCCTGAAATTTTGTTCCACAGTCTTGACTTGATTTTGCAATTGGCTCACCAACAGATCCTTCTGCTTCAATTGTTATTTTAGGTTCCCAACTGAATATTGTTTTGTTGTTGCAAAATCTCCCAATGAGCCTGCCACCTATGAAGCGAAGTATGCCTCTTATAAGGCCCGTCCATCAAGTAGAACCCTGTGTATTTTGACAGTTTCACCCTCGTTTAGGTGTGTTTCTCTTTTTACCACAACCCTCCTTTTCATGCTGAATAAGAAATCAGAAGGAGGCATCTCTTCAGCTGAAATAGGCGTAAGATCCTCTATGAACACTACTTTGGCACTTGGGTTCCCTCTGTTTAACTATAAAGGTGTGATAGATTGGATAGGGCTACTTATCTCGATGGATGATTGTTTCATGGCTATGTCAGTAGCTGATTTTCCTGGTGTGCACAGTGGATTTTCTTATCCCTTTTTTATCAAGGCCCCAGTTTGAGCCTTAGCTTGGTCACTTGGTGGATTTGTCAATTCGGTGTCCCATTTCTGAGTCAAAACCTCAGTCTTCTCTAAGTTTTCTTGAGCATCCTGTCTGTTGGAGCTTTTTGTTTCTAAATTTTGGGCCTCAATTTACTGTGTAGCTGGGGGTGTTGGGGTTTCTCCCTGCAAGACTTTCGGAAGGATATTTCTCCTATGCCTTTAGAAATTATAGAATTTGACCAATTGGTCTAGAGCCAGTGTTTGGACTCGACTCAAGAATTCATGATAGGATCTCTCTCCTTGGAATATCTCATCCTATGGAGACTCCTCATGCTCGTGTCCTTTCAAATTACACAAGGCCATGTGATTTCCCACGATCTTCTGAGGGTCATGTTTTTTGAATTCAATATTGACAAGTTTGATTTCTTCCAGGGACGCGGAATCTACTTTTGAATGGATGAAATTGAACAATGAAAACATACCAATCTGCAAGGGAAAGTTGGGCCATACCTTTTTCTGCAAGGCTTTTATCTCTTTACTGACTCCACCCAGCATAGTTTGACGTGCTACCTCTATGCACACCAATTGGTCTGGTAGAAACTTGGGTAAGGCATGTGGAGTGACCGAACAATAAAAAACCCTGATATAAGAGAAATTCTCTTCAACGTACCAATCTTCTATCTTCCCCAGGTTGGTTACTATTCTGTCAGAAATTTTGGGAGGTGGGTTCCCATATATGGCAATGTGCATCGACACCACCACATAATTGAAGATTTCATAGAAGGAATATTTCTCTTTATATTCCCATATCTTTGAATGACAAAGATGTATTGGCTCGGCGTTGGTCAGATTCCAGCTCCACCCCATCAAAGGAAAAGGTGTCATAAAACAGATGACATCCATAAGATATGCCAACATATAAAATGGAGCAGGTCATCCTTTGGCTTTCAATGTCTGATATTCGGTGATTTCCTTAGCCAAATTGTCTGATAATATCTTGGACCAATTGAATGAGAAACCCTCTGCAACTTCGCGCATGATCGGTACCCATGATAACAGGAAGTGGGCAGAGTTTTCCCTTCCGAAAATTCTACAGAGCATCATAGACACATACATCATATGAGAGTCTAATGATGCAGTGGCATATATTCCATGTGTGTCTACTCTAAATTTCTTAGGGCATGCCCACCAATCCTTGATCAAGTCAAGATAATTATGCATGCTTTATGGGCACTCTTCTTCATCGAATTTCTTTAAGAAAGCGACATTATAAGTGTGTTTGAATGTTGGGGACAATTGGTACATCACTTGTATATGTTTTGGGCGGAAAGATTCAACAACAATTTTCTGTGAATTGTAGATGGTCTTGGCCGCGATGTCAAGGTTCTCTAGGGACCATCCTATCATGTCGTTATACGTCATGAGCCTTGGTCGTGTGGCTATCTTATGCAGCTCTGATTGGGCTACATATTAGAGCTTCGTCTCTTGAGTTTCGGTCCGCTCATCATCTGGACAATTTTCCAGCTCATATTATAGGATATCGCATACTTGTGTCCAGGTTTTTATGGTCTCCATAGCTATCAGTGATTTGTCTAAGAGGACATATTTATTTTGGCTCGAGCTCTCACCAGACGCTTTCACCATTTTCCTTGGAGCCATGATATCACAAGATCATAACTATGTTACCTGTTACAAAAAATTCGTAAACTTCTTATTTTTCTCAAGCTCGTTGTTCTGTGAAAACGTAAATAGAGTCCAAAATTCAATATCTTTTTCACCTTAAGAGTATCAATTTACGCATACCTTCACTGAAATGTATTTACTTTCCTTAATGAACAGATTTATGTGGTGTTCCAAGATCTTATTTGAAATTATCGTCGTAGATCGATTATTAATGCTATTAATGTCCGGGGGTTCATGATTAGAAGTTTTGACAAATATCATTTGAATCTATCTGATTTATGATTCAATGAAATATTGATCATGAGATGATCTTCATTAATGCATCAGTTAATCACATTTATCGTTAAGTATATTTCGAAATTTCAGATCTCAGGATATCCTATAATAGTTCAAGATATGATTTCTGAAACGCAAAATTGCGATGTGATTAATTAATTTTAATCATGTTTAACCTCAAATATTTCGGGGTTTTGGATCTTGGGATATTGATAGTCTCTCAAGGCAGGATCCCCGAAATATGAAATCTCGATGTAATTAATTAATCGTTAATCATTTTTAATCCTTAATTAACCCGACTTAACGCTTAAGACATTTCGGGAGTTCGGGCTTCGGGATATTGATAGTCGCTTCGAGGCAGGATCCCCAAAATGTGAAGTGATGTAATTAATTAATAATTAATCATTTTTAATCCTTAATTAAGCCAGATTAACACTTAAGACATTTCGAGAGTTCGAGCTTCGTGAATTAGGGATATGATAGATGGCGAAGACCTGATTTTCAAAATCGTGAAACTATCATTCGATTTTCTAATTGGGTTTTAGTTTCTTTTTAAGTATTCATTACTTCATTTGTTTGGTCAATTAACTTCATTTAAAATTCCGACAGGTCATTCTCCGGAAAGATACGTTAGATATTAGGGGGTATACATGTGTGGTGACTTGGATCTTTTGAATTCTTTTCGTGTATCGAGACTTTGAAAGTGAGGCATGTTGAAATGCCTAAAATATGAAACTCCGAAACCCAAAACTTTGAAGTATTCTATAGAGATTTGACCTCTTTAACGAGTAGGCAGCTCCATAAATCCTAAGAGATTATGATTGTTTGATCAGAGGGAGGACTTCATCGACGATGGAAAATCAAGTGTGTGTTGTTTTTATTTAAATGGAAATGAAATCTATTTAAAGTCTAAAGTTTAGAAATATATATGTGTTCCAACACCAACTTACTAGAGTATCACATTTCCTACTGTACAAGGCTTCAAATGGGCTTATTCTCAATGAAGCTTGATACCCATTATTATATGCAAACTCAACCAAGTGTAAGTAATCTTCCCACTTAGATGGCTTATCCATCACATACATTCTTAACATGTCTTAAATTATTCGATTGACTCTCTCTTTTTTCCCATCTGTTTGGGGATGATATGTTGTGTTAAAGTTTATATTTGTGCCAAATCCTTTAAACAATCCCCTCCAGAAATTGGAGGTAAACTTTTATCTTTGTCTGAGACAATTTTCCTAGGTATCCCATGCAACATAGCAGTCTCCTTCATGAAATTTTTTGAAATATTAGTCGGTGTAGGTGTTGTCTTCACAGGCACAAAATGAGAAGCCTTTGTTAATTTGTCAAACACCACCATGATTGAATCATGTTGCTTATTCATTCTAGGTAATCCTGTGATGAAATCCATGGTGATCACTTCTCATTTCTTCTCTAGGATTGGCAATGGCTACAGCAAACCCGTTGGGTGCCTATGCTCAACTTTCACCTTCTGACATTCCATACATCGAGCCATGTAATCAACAACATCCTCCTTCATTATCGGCCAAAAGAAATGGCTTCTTACTACTGTAATTGTTTTCTGGTAACCGAGATGTCCAACATAAGGAACATCATGCATTTCCTTTAGTACCAAATTCCTCAGTTCTCCAGAAGTAGGAACATAGATTCTGTTTTTATGCATGAGTAATTTGTCTTCCTTTATCTCATACTCATTTATTTTATGTTGTACATATCCTTGCTGTAATTTTCCTTTACCTATAGGTAATGTTGGTCTGTAACAAGACCATCTAAATTTATGCTCTTCAAGTCTGACTGATGCATACTGACAGCAGTAACATGCATGATATGCACTCTTCTACTAAGTGCATCAACAAATCTATTCTCCTTTCCCTTGATATGCTTGATATCAAAGTCATATTCACTTAAAAATTCTATCCATCTTGTTTGCCTGGCGTTCAAGGTTAGTTGTTCAAAAAGATACTTCAAGCCAATGTGGTCTGTCCTTAATTCGAATTTCTTCCCCATGAGATAATGCCTCCACATCCTCAAGGAGTGAAAAATGGAAACAAGTTCCAAATACTGTGTGGCATATTTCCTCTCATGTTCCTTAAGATTTTTGGACTCATATCCAATGACATGTCCATTTTGCATGAGGACTCCCCCAAGTCCTTCCTTACATGCATCTGTACATACCACAAAACATTCATTTGGGTCAACAATCTATAACACAGGTGCACTAGTAAGTAATTCCTTCAATAGATTAAAATTCTTTTCACACTTGAGTTTCCATTCAAATTTAGTTCCCTTCTTTTGCAAAGAAGTGATGGGATGATCAATCTTAGAGAACCCTACTATGAAAATTATGTAGTAGCCAGCTAATACCATAAAATATCTGACGTCTGACACATTTTTGGGTGTTGTCCATCCTCTAATGGCTTCGATCTTCTCTGGATCTACTGTTAAGCCCTGCTATGAAATAATGTGTCCCAAGTAATGGATCTCCTTTTGATAGAAAGAACACTTACTCAACTTGGCATACAATTGATGTTCTCTCAGTACTTGCAATACCAGTCTTAAGTGATGTTCATGCTCCTCTTCATACTTAGAATAGATAAGTATGTCATCCAGGAATACTATGACAAACTTATCCAAATAATTCCTAAATATGCCATTCATTAAGAACATGAAGACAACTGGTGCATTGGTCAGTCCAAAAGGCACCACTACAAATTCATAATGCCCATACCTAGTCCTAAAGGTTGTCTTATTAATGTCTTCTTCCTTGATTCTTACTTGATGGTATTGTTGGCATAGGGGCAGACCTAGGGTTCAACGCTACAACAATGCACCAACAAAACCCTAACTACCAACCCTTTCAACAACACCTGTGAAGCAAATGAAGTGTCACCTGAGGTAGAGGCAGGGGTTGTTGCAAGACTTAGGTGTCTACAACCTTAGCTGGGACACATATATGTGATTATACAACTCACTAGAGCACTTAGTACTGTTATTTCCTCATGATACAATCAATAACCACTTCACTTATAAGACAGAGCTTCACAACATTCACACTAATCTATAGTATTCAAGCACTTAGCAAAAGTAAGATGGACCAAAACCAGTAGATCAGCACTAAGCATCTTCATACACATCAAATCTAACATTCATACACATCTAGGAGCACAAAGCATAAGAAAATATTCCTACAAATATCAAAGCACTTAGCAGAAGAAGAAGTAAATACATTGAATCAAGGACAAAACATCACACAAAGATTTATGTGGTTCACCCCCACCCTGGGGCTACGTGCACCAACTCTTCTTCTTTATTATATCGGTCAAGAAGTTAAAACACAGAGCCTCAACAACCCTTACTCCACACAGGACAGAAGATCTGTGCAGCTCGCTAGAATATCCTTCTTCCTTGCGCTTTAGCACAAAGTCGTTCACAACCTCCTACAACATATTTCACTGAGCTCTGCAAGTCTCTTACAATCATACACAGAGCATTTACAATCCACATTCGATCACACATATCTAATTACTATCACTAAGCCATCGACTCTCTTCTACCTTTCCTAGACATCTATTTATAAATACAAAAGTGGGCCTAAGCGTGGGTAACACCACAGGCCGACATCCCTTTCCCATTACATTAAACAAAACCCTAAAAAGGGGCACAAAATTGGACCGAGATCCCATGATCTCTACTAAAATATGACCAAGTATCTCGCACAACTTGGTCAAGGGCCAATAGGCCCTTGAAACTCACATGTGACTCATCCCGAGTCACTCAGGTCTGATCAATTCTGCTTCGAATGCCTTGAGCCTGGCTTGAGATGCTTCAAACTTCTGCATTGCAACTGCTTCTTTCTCGGTGAACTCCTGGATGAGTGCGACATTCACCGACCCTTCTAGGCATTGTTGTGCTAAATTTACGACCTGTTCCAGCTCTGTTCCTTAGTTCTCGATATCTATAAATAGTTGACATGCCTTATCCTGCAAAGGTTGAAGTTGCTGAGTTACTTCCATTACTTTTCTCTGGATTATATGGATTTGTTGTTGTGCTATGCACTGCTCGAAAGACCGTTTCATTTTCTCTATGGCTAATAGGGCCTTCATCTGCACCTGTAGCTTTTTGGCTTCATGCTTCACCTCCTAGAGATGCAACTCCAATTTGTGCAATTCAAGATTCTCGGTTAGGTTCTCATGTATCTGCACACTTCTGCTACTTAATTGTTTGCATTCCTCAGTGAGTGATTTAATCCTTTCTACTATGCTCTGGGTAGTCATTTCTTGTTGGTCACGCTCTTCTTGCGGGTTACTTGGTATCTTCTGAAGCTCTAATTCTACGACTCTTTGTTGAAGTTGTTGAATAACTTCATCAAGCTTCATCACTTGGTGTTCTAAGTGTTCTTCTGCTTTCTCCTCTAAGCCGGTCACAAAGCGAAATGCTCTGTTGACTGCTTCTTCAATCCCGATCTGCTTCACGAGAAACTACTCCTTTTCCTTTTGGATATTCGTTTTGTCTTCTTCCAATTTTGATTGGAGAGTGTCCCTCTCTTGTTGCACAGCTCGATGCTTCTCAATGATTTCCTCCTGTGCTTTCTTTAAGGCCCGGGTGGCCTGCGTGGTTTCTTCCTGTGCTTTCTGAAGGCGTGCTTCGGTTGTGGCAACAATCTTGCATAGTTGAACTAGTTCATCTACCTCTTCTGTTGTTCCTTATGGTAGGGGCACAGTGGAGACTGCATGACTAGACCAAAGTACCTACTACACTCCTTGGAGATTGCTCTCAATTCTGTTGTACATTGCCTCTTGCTTGGCTTCCTGCTTTTCTGTTATTTCTTCTATATATTTGTTCATAGTGGAGAGGAGGAAACTGAAGTCATCTAGGGTGAACGTGGTCTTCATCTTGGTTACATGGGTTCTAGGTTTCTTCTGGGAGGAAGGTTTCAGAGGTGAACACTTCCTTTTCTTTGATGAGTCCTCTTTGTCTTCTGGCCTCTGTTTGACTTCTTCATCATTACCTTATTACTCAGGTGAAATGGATGTAGTCCTTATAGATATGATGTATATATCCTGTATTTCCTCATCCTTCTTTGTCTTCGTTGTTTTCTTCATCTTACTGGGCCCAGGTGTATCCTGCACAGCTTTTGGGTTGCCAATGTCGGATAATTCTATGAGGTCTGCTGAAACAAGGAGGTCTGCCAACCGTTCTTTGGTGATTTCCTCCAGGTCTTCTTCTGTCATCTTGTGATAAGACTGTAACTGATCTTTGTTCTCATCAACGCATGATGTTATGTAAATGAAGTGGTTGTCCATGTTGAACTTCATTAAGGGCCTAAACCTGAAGAGGGTATTCAGGGTTATTCGAGGCTCGAAATGGATGGCGTGCTTTAACTGATTGTAGTAGGCATGGAATACGACATTGGATTTCCATTGTTTGCTCATATCATTCGAGTACCATAATGTACTGAACTTTGTGGCTAAGGGATCAAAAGTTCGAGGTCTGGGAAGGTTGCATCTTCTGGTAGATCCCATGCAATAAAATCTATAAGTAACAAGAGCCAGCTAAAATGGAATTCATGCCCCTGATCCTAGGCTTCTCTACAATCGATCTCTAGTTTATTCACTAGGTAGTCGGGGTTCACAATGATTTTAGATATTTTACTAGGATGACCAACCAAATCGCAACGACCACTGTATACAACTACTATTCGACAAGCTTCTAATTCTCAGTTGGAAGAAGCGTTCTTCATACATGGCGCGATGAACTAAATAATAAATTCGACAATGGTCTTCTTTCAACGTGCATGAAGCTTCCATTAACGTTGATATGTTCATTATGGTGTGGTCCAAAGGTCTAGTGATGATCCTTTAATTCTTTTCTGTTCGTTTGGGGAGGAAGTTGAATGGGTATATTGGTCCAATGACTATATCGCTTTGGCACGACGAAGTGCCATAGGTCGTTGTTATGATATCTCGGTGAAGCTCCCATTCTACAAGTTTTCTTTCTGCGATGTTCTATCTGGAATCTCTTGCAACTTTTCAATCTTTGCCTTCTTCTTACTTAACTTTCTAGCTTTCTTTCCAGTGAGCTTCGTTTCAATAGTTCTTTTCCCATTCTGGCTCTTATTTTCCTTGGATATAGTTACTTTCCGTTGCTGAGGTTCTTTCCTAGGGTTCAAGTATAACATCTCTTCTTTATCTGAGATAGAAACTTCAGTCTTGCATGAGTCCTCTGGTGTTCTGATAACTTTGACATCTGGGTTCCTAGTGTGATATAGCTTCGATATGTTCTCCTGTTCTTTAATCAACTGCACAATCCTTCTGGTCATGAAGTCTTTTAACTCTTGTCTCTGATGTTCTAAAACCTTTTCTTCTTCCTTCTTCATGGCTTGATCTCTTTCAATCCAAGGATTTCCAAGTAACATAGTAAATGGGGTGTTGTCCTCAATAAATTTGATAATCTCAAAATCTTCTTCTATTGAAGTTCCATTAGCATTCATAGATATCTAATTGAGCCTTCCACATAGGTTCACTAGTTTCTCTCTGAATAACCTTATTCCACTCAGTGAAGGGGTCATAAAAAGCCTCCCTATAGCTTCCCAAGTTCTTTCTATCATAACATTCACCTGTGTTTCCTCATCTAGAACACAGTCAACGTCGAAGTCTCCTATTCTTACCTCGATGCATTCTTTCTTGTTAAAAACCTTTGATAATCTAACATGTCAGTGATCATTCAAGGTGTCTTGTATCTGTAGTAACATATTGTTTGATTCTCTCCGGGGTTCTGTTATTTATGGATCTGCCTTAGGGTTTTCTTCTTTAAGATTCATGCCTTCCATTTTAGCAATCATTCTAGGGAAATCTAATACTTCGTGGTCCAAATCTTTGCAACAAAGACAACTAGGTTTTCCACCAGGGAATTCCTTAGCAATATGTCCTAGTCTTCTGCAACTATAACAGAGGGTTAATCCTCTCTTTCTTTTAAATGATCCCCAACCTCTTTTGTACTGCGCACTAGGGTTATGGTAGCTAACCTGCAAAATTTTCTTTCGAGGATCCTGCATCCACTTGTTAGTCCAGACATTATTTCTATGCATAGGTATAACATATCTATCAAATATATTCATATCAAACTTTCTTTCATCTATCATAGCCCTAGTTTCCAAGCTAGGACATAATCTATCAAACATACCTAGATCCATACTCTAGAAACAAAAAAATTCACTTATTTTACTTTTACAGAGCACAAAGCTTCCAAATAATTTTTTTTTTTACTATTCTTACCTCTATCAAAGCACAAAGATTACATATCTTACCTCTTTTCTGTAGATCTTACCTTTCTTTCTTCGTACAAAGCTTACATATCTTACCTCTTTTCTGTAGATCTTACCTTTCTTTCTTCGTACAAAGCTTCACAGGTTAAGTAGAATACCGCGCACTAGGGAAACAGATCTACACACAGAGATTTCCTGGTTTCTAGATCGAATCTTTGCACAAAGATTTTCTTTCTTAGTTCCCAACAATCACAGTTCCAGTCCTGAAAAAGGAACCATTTGTTGGCATAGGGGCAGATCCAGGGTTCAACGCTACAACAACGCACCAACAAAACCCTAACTACCGACCCTTTCAGAAACACCTGTGAAGTAGATGAAGTCTCACCTGAGGTAGAGGCAAGGGTGGTTGCAAGTCTCAGGTGTCTGCAACCTTAACTGGGACACATATATGTGATTATGCAACTCACTAGAGTACTTAGCACCATTATTTCCTCAATATATAATCAATAACCACTTCGCTTATAAGACAAAGATTCACAACATTCACACTAATCTATATTATTAAAGCACTTAGCAATAGTAAGCTAGATCAAACCCAATAGATCAACACTAAGCATATTCATACACATCAGATCTAACATTCATACACATCTAGGAGCACAAAGCATAAGCAAATCTTCCTACAAATATCAAAGCACTTAGCAGAATAAGAAGTAAACACATTGAATCAAGTACAAAGAATCACACACAGATTTACGTGGTTCACCCCCACCCTGGGGCTATGTCCACCAAATCTTCTTCTTTATTATCTCAGTCAAGAAGTTACAACACAGAGTCTCAACAACCCTTAATCTGCATAGGACATAAGATCTTAACAACTCGCTAGATCCTTCTTCCTTGCGCTTTAGCACAAAGCCGTTCACAACCTCCTACAACAACTTGCACTGAGCTCTGCAAGTCTCTTAAAATCATGCACAGAACATTTACAATCCACATTTGATCACACAAATCTAATTACTAGCACTAAGCCATCGACTCTCTTCTACCTTGCCTAGACATCTATTTATACATACAAAAGTGGGCCTAAGCATGAGTAAACCCATAGATCGACATCCCTTTCCCATTACATTAATCCAAACCCTAAAAAGGGGCCCAAAAGTGGTCTGAGATCACGTGATCTCTACTTCGTCTTGCACACTTCCTTTGATAGGGCGTTGAAGTCCCAACAATGGTCAAATATGACCAAGTATCTCCCACAACTTGGTCAAGGGCCAACATGTATCCTGCCCTCAGGTCAATTTTTGAAAATATCTTTTCTCCTCTTATATTATCAAAGAGGTCATCAATTTGGGGTAGAGGATACGTGTTCTTTATAGTGTACTTGTTTAGATTTTGGAAGTCAATCCAAAACCTCAAGGTTCCATCCTTCTTTTTGAAAAAATTAGTGGTTCTCCCCAAGGTGAAACACTTGGACGTATGTACCCTTTCTTCAACAATTCCTTCAACTTCATATGTAATTATTTTAACTCTGGTGTGCTCATTTTGTAAGGTGTTTTTGACATCAGGGCAACTCCTGGCACTAAATCAATTGAGAAATATATCTCCCTTCTTAGTGACAATCCGGCTATTTCTTGGAATACATCTTCAAATTGTTGTAGTACCAATAAATCTTTGAGGCTTGGCCCCTTTGTATTTTCTATCTTTTCCACATGAGCTGCATACAATTGACATCCTTTCCTAAAACATCTTTTTAGCTGTAAGGCTGAAATCTCCCTTATAGAGATGGGTCTTGGAATTCCTTTCATAGTGTTATGTTTTCCATTTCCATTAAGACAGGTAAATGTCTTCTTATGACAATCTAGGACAACATGATTCTTGTCCAACCAATCCATTCAAATCAAAATATCATAAGACCCCAATGGTATGATATTTAGATCAATACTAGTATTCACGCCATTAAGACTTATGGAACAACTTCTGACCATATCATGGATTCTTCTTTTGGTTCCAGTGGCTAACTGAACCAAACTTTCTTTTCCAAGTTTACTCTTCTCCAAATGTAATATATCCACTATCTTAGGATCAATGTAGCAATGACTTGTTCTTGAATGAATCAAAATAGAAACAAGTTGATTTATGATCTTACCTTCCACCTCGACCATATTGGACTGGTACTTTGCTTGTCGATCATCTAAAGATGCATAGATTCTTCCCATATCTTTGACTGTTTTAGCCTCTTGGATGTTGTGCACAATCTTCACTCTGTCCTTTTTGTGTGGGAAATCCTTGTACAAGTGATCTTCCTTGCATCCCCGTCATTGGATTGGTGGACTTCCCCTTTTTCCCAATGAATATTCTTTCTTGAAATCTCCCTTAGCATATTGATCTTGATGATTTCTATTAGGCTCATTCCTATTGGAGGTTAGAATCCTTTCCTCCTCTGATTGGACTTCACATTTTTCTTGTCCTTCCAAGACTTATGTAGGGATTCTCTTCCCTGGCCTTTCTCATACAGGTATTTAGCCTTCCTGATGGCCTCAATCAAGGTCTTAGGTTCATCATACTTGATATTTTCCTTATAAAAGGCTGGCAATCCACTTAGAAATCTCTGTATTTTTACTTTCTCATCACCAATGAACTTGACATACTTTAAAAATCCCAAGAACTTCTTCTCGTACTCTGCCATAGTCATGCTTCCCAACCTGAGTTCAAATAAATCTTGCATTTTCTTGTCATAGAAATGCTCTGAGAGGTACTCCTTTTGGATGTACTTCTTGAACTGTTTCCAAGTGATCCTAATTTCATTAACATGTTCCACTTGCTTCAATTGGTCCCACCAAATTGCAGCTTTCCCATGTAAATGGTAGGTGGAAATCCTGGATTCTAGGTTCGATGATGTCACATACCCACTACCTAAATCTGATTTTTCTGGTCTTCTACCGAATCAGAACCCCTAAATATCCATGGAGGCCCAGCGTAAGCTGGCTCTTTCTGTCTCTCTCCGTTCCCAGGTGATCATAGGTCACGATCACCGTTCAAATAAACGCAGTACCTCTTGTTTATGGATAAATCCATAAGTGCAGACACAAAACGATCTCCCTAGATCCACCTGGATCTAGAACAAAACATGACAGAATAGGACGCTTTCCTTAAGTTTTAAATATTGAATTTACTAAGAGGCAAGAATAAGTAACATA
>JZKD02S2408501.1:213157-238275 GCA_000966675.3 Picea glauca
AGTCCTGCAATAAAATTCATAATGTTATTCACATTCATTGACCTTTTCCTCAAGGTCCATTTACATCACATATTCACATTTATGAGTTTTCCATAGTTCTTGGCTAGTCTAGTTACTTTTACAAACTGGGGGAAACAGGGTGTTACAGATGAATAGTTATGCAACAAAAAATATATCTAGAGTCCAAGAAACCATGCTTCATCATCATCTTCCCTTTCTCTTTCACCGTCGAATGAAGGTGGCTTGAGCTTCCTCAAATCTCCTTGGAAACTATATACCTCTTGTTTCCTTCTTTGGTGTCTGACACGAGACACCTCTGGATTGCTTATGAGATCTTCCGATGCATAAAACCTTCTTTTTGAGTAAGGAGGTGAGTGGTGTCCATGAGCTCTGCTATCACTTCTAGAATAACCATCTCTTCCATGATCATTCCTTCTTTCATAGCACCTACCTTCTTCCTCTGGTCTTGAGTTTGATCCCTTCTTCATTTGTCTCTGCAACTGATTTAAGCTCTGCAAGACTCGAGAATTTATCTGACTTTTCTCTCTCATCATTCTCTCGGTGTCTGCATTGTAGCTCTGCACTTCCATCTTTAGGCTTCTTACCATTTCTAGTAACATTTTCTGCTCTCCTTTTCCCTTGCGCCCATTGGAATTTGTCTCTGCATTACCAACTCTGGTATTTTGGCCTTTGGCCTCCTTACTACGACTAGAGTCTCCCTCGCATTCTTCCATTTCCTCAATACGCATCCTGAGTTGATGTGTTTAAACCCCTTAATTCTGCAAAATGTGCAAGCGACCATTTTGTTATAAGTATGCGTATGATAAACAAAATTGCCAAACCATGATACAAATCTCTTTATTTTTTTGTTCATGGAGATCATATCCCCATTCTCTGAAAATAACAGTGTTCTGTTATCCTTGGCCAACACAGAATCTCATCATGTGCAGGTGATTCCTTCAAGCCACCTTATCAGGTGACCATGGCTAGAAACCATGGCTAAATCCTTCCTTATCACTTTTTTGTCTCGAAGACAACCAATTCGGCCCTTATCCCTCCTTCCTTCAGATCTCAATCTACATATGACAACAACCATGACCCTGCGCTTAGATGAAAAAGTTCTTGTCCAGAGCTTCAGAACTTCGGGACTTCAAAACTTTCAGCTAGGACTGGATCAATGATCCTCGTCCTCTTTCACAATCAATGGTCGAGATCTACTTCAGGACTCCATGCTTCGGGAGTCTCAACTTTCCTCGCTTGCCTCCTCCCAGAACACTTTTACCCAGAGTTCATGATTTTTCGATGGGTGTCCTCCCATAAATCAACGACTGTGAATTGCTTTGGCTCTTTGAGCTTTGAAAGTTTCAAAATTTCCTCCTGCACTTTCTCCCAGAGTGCTTTCACCCGAAGTCGACAATCTTTTGACGTGTGTCTTCTAGAATCAATGGTTGATTTATACTCTGGCCTTCGGGCCTTTGGGAGTTTTTCACCCAATGCAACCTGTCACATATTTCCCCTCCAGAGTGCCCAGTCTTCGGACTACATGATTTGTCACCATGTGGCAAGATACTGGAAGTGGACACGTGGCCCAATCAGGTGGGTGACATGTGTCACGTTCTAATTGACTTTTCAATAATCCAAATGCTCAAAACTTACTAACATGTGGCACACATTCCATGTGTCCATGTCATCCCAAGTGATGTCTGCAAGCCACGTCACTTCAGACATTCTGGGGTCTACATCACCTACTGGTGACATCATCATGCCCCATCACTTCGACTCATCGGGCTTTGGGAGTTTCCATACTATCACACTTCCAATTCTCCTGAACTCTGAATTTCTGAACGGGCCAATCTGTCGCCATGTGTCCTCCTGGATAGGACGACTAAGATTCACTTTGGGTCTTCACCTGGATTCCACGTATCTGCATCACGTGTCCTCCTTAATCTGATGGTTGAGGCTTACTTCGGGTCTTCAGACTTCGGAAATCTCAAATTTCAAAACTTATTTGGCCCCACTAGATTTTATCCGAAGCCATTGCTCTAGTGACACGTGGCTCTCGACAGATCAATGGTTGAGATCCTTTTAGGTCTTCGGGTTTTGGAAATCTCAAATTTCAAAACCTCCTTGAAGTACATGGGATTATGCCGCATGTCCTCTTGAATCAGACAGTTGAGGCTTACTTCAGGTCTTCAACTGAAATCCATAGATTTACACCACATATCTTCTGGATTAGGTGGCCCAGATTCACCTTGGGCGATCTGACGCTTGAGATTTATTTCATATGATTGAATGATCAAGATTTACTTCGGCTCTCCGACTCTCTGGGGTTTGGGAGTTTCAAATATAAACTGAAAATCTTTCAAACAGATTTCTTCGGAGTTACTGATCTGCTGACACGTACCTCTTGGTGATCAATGGTCAGGATCTACTTCGGCTATACAAATTTTTTATGTTTGAGCCCTAACATGTCACATCACTCCATGCCTTTCAATTTGCGGGGGCACACATCGACAATTTGGAGTAACCCACTTTTTTCCCCACAATTCTCCTGATGTTGACACGTAACCCCTTGGGAAAACCGTGGTTTGGATTGCGGGACCGCCTTGGGAAATTATCTCCCATGCAACTTGGTTCCCCGCAATGCCTCTTGTTCATTGATCTCCCTCTCCCATGGGATCTGATGATTGTGACCTTAACCCTTGCTTCCTTTTCATTGGATGGCCCTTGTTCACTTGTCCTCTGATCCAACAATCCTGGATCTCTCTTGATCAACAATGGTGATTGCTCCCTAATTTGAAGGGGATGGTCACGATCCTTCGAACCCCTTACATGGGTCTCTGACATTCTATCTCCTACATAGATTCTGCAATGCCATTCCTCCTGAGATTTTCAACTCCACAGTCAGATTTCAATCTCGACCCCTAGTTTCTGACCAACAGACCCGACCCATACCATCCCAGTGTTTCAACCAGAAGATCTGATGCCAAACTGTAAAATACCCAGCCACCTACAGGTCGAGGTATGCTACCTGCAAGCCCTCCCTTGGGCTTATTTCTCTTACTGATGACTTTAAAAAAATTAAAGACGCATAAAATAAAAGACCTTAACGACATGTATAACAGTAGTCAACAAGCATGCATAGTCTAAAGATTCAATTAAATGATAATTAAATATACAATGGAAATACATTCATATACATGTAAATGATACCATAACATAAAGCACTTATCTTTATGAAATATGACACCAAATGGTTGCAGACTGTTGGCACAGGGGCAGACCCAGGGTTCAACTCTAACAGTGCACCAACAAGCCCTAACTACTGGACCTTTCAACAACACCTAAGAAGCAGATGTAGTCTCACTCGAAGTAGCAATATGAGATTTCAGGACACAAGTGTCTACAACCAGAGGATATGCAAGTGGATCCAAGGCAACAAAAAATTGAAACCTAGTTACTCTTACCAAGCATAAACCTACTTCGCACAGTTATATTCCATATCTAACTTAATAATGCAATAACATAATAATAGAAGGTAAAAGAGCACAACATCAACCACAGAGATACAAAATATTCATGGTTCACCCTCTCCATAGGGATACATCCACATAATTGCATTTCTTGATATTATTTGAAAACATATAGTTCTATCTATTCTGTTAGATTGCAAATCTCTCTCTCTTTCTGTCTCTCCCCTCTCTGCGCACCCAGCTACAAGGTTGATCTTTGCACCCAGATGAAGATCTTACAATACCAAAAGGCTCTCACACACAACACTTCTCTCTCACACAATACACAATGAATAACAACAACCAATGACGAACAAGAAAATCTCCACTAACAACTCTGACGAACCCATGCTAGGTCCTCTAGACATTTATTTATACATTACATGACAAATTCTAGGTGTCAAAACCCTAGATCCAAAACCCTAGGTGTCTAAAAACCTAGGTTCTCTTTGACCCATGTTTTCCGAGCTTTGCCAGCGTGTCTTTCCTTCTTTCCCACGAAGTGCTCCAAAGCACTCGCTGACATCTTCTTCCGCTTTCTGAGTTTTCCATGATCCATCTTCCTTGATGATTTTTCATCCTCGATCTTCTCTTTCAATGGCTAGATTTCCCTTGCTTCACTCCTTCTTTTCTTCTTCTTTAACCACTTCAACCCAATCTTAGTCAATGTACCTTCCGCGCAGTTCACACTTTGTCTTTTCTTTTCCTTTTTCTTTGCTTTCCTTTTTAATCCATAACCAAGGCCCAACATGCCCCCAAATATCACATGTGACTCATATTGAGACACTTCAGGTCTTAACTTTCTATTTTTCTTCAACTTCAGACTGCATAGAACATCTTGCGCTTTCTTCTCTATCCTTCCCCACTTTGTGCAGTCTATCTTTTCTATGTCTGGTACCCAGTTTCAACTACACCTGGTACCTAGACCCTTCTCCTTCTTCTTTTACTGAGATCTGTGAGGAAACTAGTTGTCATAGTACAATTTCAACCAACTCCCATTCACTAAACCTTCCTTCCATCCTCCATTCAAAGTATTCAACTGCACAACTCCTCCTTCTGTGACATAGGAAACCTCATATGGCCCAAGCCAATGTGTCATGAACTTCCCTGGATGCTTCATGAACTTTCTATCATATACCAATATCATATCTCCTTGCTTAAAGGATTTCTTCTTGATGTGTCTTTCATGGTAAGTCTTCTCTCATTCCTTCTATACCTGCTAATGAAATCCTGCAATAAATTTGTCTTTCTCCAATTCGACTAGCTGTGCGAGCCTCTCTTGAACAATGCTAGTTTCATCCATATCTGTAAAGGCTGCAATTCTTAGACTAGGAACTGAGTATTCCATAGGTACAAATGATTCTAGACCATAGACCAACTTAAAGGGCGTCTTCATTGTCAGCTTCTTGCAAGTGGTTCTATAGGCCCATACTACTACTGGTACTCTCAAATCTCATTTGTCCCTATTTACACTACAAATCTTCGTCAATGATGTCTCCAAGATATTATTGAAATCTTCAACTGTACCATTTGCTTGTGGATGGTATGGAGTGCTCTTCTGATGATGAACTGAAAATTCCCGAGTCAAGGCTTCAATGGTCTTATTAATACAATGTGTTCCTTGATCGCTCATAAGGATCTTTGGGCATCCAAACTTGGTTATTATATCATCAAATATGAACCACATAGTTGTAGTTGCACTACAGTCCTTGATTTCTCTTGATTCTTCCCATCTTTTCAAATACTCTATCGCAGTAATGATGTATCAAGCTCCTATGCACTTTCCTGGTGGGTTGATAGTTCCCACGAAATCAATGGCCCATTTCTCAAATGCCTGTAAGGTTAGTTGGGGTGATAAAGGCATCCCATCCCTTATGGAAGGTTTCCCAACTTTTTGGCATACATCGCAAGCTCTGTAATATTCCTTAGCATCCTTGTGTAAAGTAGGCCACTAGAGGCCAGCTCTGAGAACCTTCTGCATTGTTGATTTCCCTACATAGTGGGCCTCCTACAATGCCCTCATGTGCTTCTGTCAAAATTAGTGGTCTTTCTTCCTCCATAACACATCTCCTCAAGATCTCATCAGGTCCCATCTTGTATAGTTGTCCAACTATAAGTGAAAAATCTATAGCGTGAACTACCATTAGTTTCTTCTAGATAATTGTATATTCGTGAGATGCCATCCCTATTGATAGGAACTAAACTATTTAGGTGAAGTGATCATCAACCTTCATGATGGCCAAAAACTGTGGATCTGGTAGTATGTCCTCCAAGCTAGTAGGTTCCTCTCCATGCTCTAATCTGGACAAGTGATCAAGTCCTTTGTTCATTCTCCCTAGCTTGAACACAATCTCAAAATCATATTCCTAGAATAGCAGTATCCAAATGCATATTCTCCCCCCCCAACATTGGCTTGTTGACTAGGTATTTCAATGAAGAGTGATCAATGAACATCTTGAAGTTTCCTCCCAACAAGTAGTGACGAAATTTATGTAGCACATACACCATGGCTAAACCTTCTCTTTCAGTTGTAGTGTAATTTATCTCAGCTGTAGAGAGATTCCTGCTAGCAAAGGCTAACAAATGATCGATATATATTGCTCCGATTTTTGCTAGCACTGGTCTTAATGCAATAGAGGATGCATTGACATGCACATGAAATTCCTTACTCCAATCTGGGAAAACTAGAATAGGCATAGTAACCATTTTTTGTTTCAGTGTGTCGAAGCTCCACTGGAATTCTTTTGTCCATTGAAACTGACAATATTTCTTCAACAACTTCTCCATGGGTGCTATAATGTGTGCATAGCCCTTAATGAACTTCTTGTAGTATCTCGTATGTCTCAACATAGTGTGCAGTTGTCTAAATGAATTAGGAGGGGGTATATCAACAATAATGGAAATCTTAGATGGATCTACCATCAATCCTTGCTTACACACAATATGGCCTAGCAACACTCCAAAGGGTGAAATGACGATGCACTTCTTCAGGTTTAGGGAAATCTAACATTGCTTGAACTTATCCAACATTAGTCTTAAACAGTCAATATGATTTGCAATAAGCTAAAAATAGTCCAATCATCAAAAAATGCTTCCAAGAATTTATGTAGAAACTCCTAGAATGCTTCGACCACCACCCTAGAAAATATGGTTGGTGCATTCTTCAATATGAAAGGCATCACTGTGTATTGGTAGGAACCCCATTCTATTGCAAATGTGGTCTTATGGAGATCTTCCTTGGCAATCATGATCTGGTGATAACCCGAAAATCCATCTGTGAAGGAGTAAACTTCCTATCCTCCCACATTATCTAACACTTCGTATGTAAATGGTGTAGGGAATGGATCATGTAAACATGCATCATTCAATTTCCTCAAGTATACACAGATTCTGATCTCTCTTGTTTTCTTATCTTGAACCACCATAGGGATAATCCATTCTGACTCTTCAACAAATTCTATGATTCCTGCTTCCAACATTCTATCTAGCTCAATCTTGACTTTCTCCTTATATTTGGGATTCAATCTGTAGGTTCTCTGCTTGACTGGCCTTGCATATGGTTTCAATGAGATCTTCATCTCTCTCATGGGCCCTTTAATTCCCTTCATATCAGTCAACTTGATTGGAAACAAGTCCTGATATTCATGAAGTAATTATGTGATCTTGTCAATAGTGGCATCATCCCAATAATCTCCAACATTTGCGAGCTTAGGTGCTTGCTCCGTTCCAATGTTAACTTTTTTTTATTTTAATTGGTTTTTCCAATAAAAGGTAGTTCGACTTCTGGTCCTTCTATGTCTCTCTGTCCTTCTTTTTCTGCAATGTTCACATTCCTAGGATCATCGTCTTTATTAGCATTGATATTGTAACATCCTTGCAATTTCTGAAGAGGTGCAATCCATTCATCCTCTTCTTGTTCCAGAGGGAGGTTAGGTGCCTCATCAAATACTTTTTGTCTTACAACCTGTAAAGGTTGATCTACTGTAGGGTATTGAATTTCAAATAAAAACGTGGCTACAAAATTCTAAGTCGTACCTTGCCAATCTTCATTGGTGAGGTGCAGTTCTTCTTGAAGATACCAATTGATAGGTGTTGTATCCAAAGTGTTAATGAATTTATGTTCCCACTTTTCCTAAGGGATGTTTCTCCAGGCGTCCTCACAACTTCACACATGGTCCTTCGAGCAGCTCTGACCTATGTATCAAACTTCTCACCCTTCTACTTGTTCTGAAAAGTGCATTGTCATCAAAGTGCGACATTGCATCCAATCCGAGATGTTCTTTTTGTGTGTTCCCCACAATCTTTTTGGAGTTGCTTTCAGGGCTTCATCCAGTGCCAAAAACCTTTGTTGTATTGGTACAATTTATTCAAATTCAAACAAGAAAGATTCTAGATGATTTAACCCATCAAAGGTGGGTAGATTACTTACTTTTGTTCCGATCCAGCGAACTTCCCTGGTCAATCTAGCAAATCTCCGAGCAGAAATTCCATACATTTGGTTCTACCAATTCTCTAGTCCTTCTTCTGAATCAGATGAACATGCATTATCACTTCGCCCGCTTAAATTCCCATCTGCTGTAGGATTAATGTAATCATGTTGTCTTGTTGTTAATTTGTAAATATTTTCTAGCTCATATGCACGATCTTCTTCTCTGATGGGTTCTGTGTATATGTGACCTTTATCATGATCCAGAGGTGAAATGACCCTAAGGCTATCACTTTCAAATTTCATTCTTCTTTTCTTTAAGTCAACCATAGTAGAATTATTGAAAGCCCAATCAATTCCTAACAGTGCAGGATAAGGACAACTATCATTGACTATCTCAATCACCTCGAAATCCACAAATTTCCTTACCCCATCGATGTCCACAGGGACATGATCCAGCCTTCCAAAGGGGCTTACTGTCTGTTGATTAGCCATCCTGAGCCTGATAGGGGAGAAAATCATCTTAGGTTTCCCCATCAGTGCCCAGGTCTACTTCGTCATAACATTGACTTCTGACCCTAAGTCAAGGACCACATAGTCTATATCATAATCTCCAATCTAAGGATTAAGGTGTAGTTCCTTATCTGTCCTTCTCTTTTTGGATACTTGATGTACTACTCTATTCAGTAGAGGGTCTACCTTCCTCGGTTCATACTGTCGGATCAAGTGTTGTAGTTATTGTATGGATCTTTCATCCTTAATAAATTTAATGCAAGTACATAAGAATTCCATGAGCTTTTTTACCTCTTTCCCTTCTCCAGGCAATGCAGACTGAGAAAATTCTAGAGGCATCCCACATTCTCTCACTTATGGTTGTGCCTTTGAAGAAGAGGCTTGATCTCCTCCAAATTCTTTTATTGCCTCTTCAAATGTTTGTTTCTCTTTTCTTGTATCAAACTCTAGTGTCTTCTCTGCAGCTCTTCTGACCCTTGATTCTTCTGTGGTCTTTCCTAGAGTCACTATGTCTTCACTTATAATAGCGCCTACTCTAGTGATAACACCGACTGTAGGATCCACTCCATGAGGTTATGTTGAGATTAATTGTACTTGTTGGTTTCCTCCTCATCTCTCTTGAAGCTTAGCTAATAGCGCGAGACAATCTTCTATGACATGTTCAAATGCGTTGTAGTAAATGCAGGTGGTACAAGGGTTCTAAAAATCCCTTGCCAAGTGTCCTGGTTGTGCACAGTTATAACAAATGATCTGACCTCGACCTCGACCCATGCCTCCTTCTCCTCCTCTTTCTTTGAATCCACCACAAGGATTGAAGTTTCCTCTTCCTGGAGAGTTATACTATCTAGTATTTCCTTCCTGTTGTACTTCTCCTTGTATCCTATATGTGTCTCTTGATATTTCATGCAAGAGATCATAAGCCCTACAATCTTTCTCATCATGCCCCACAGATTTACAGAATTTGCAGTAGAGGTTTTTAGGTGTCTGAACATATTTTTGCATGTAGTAGCATTCACCAGGGAAATGTCTATTTCTACATACCTCGCACCAAGGTAGAGTAACCTGCTTCAAAGGACTCGGAGCTCCATAAGCCAAGTATTCATGAAATAGAGGACAATTCTCCTTATCACAACCCTCAGATTTGCATATGATGCACCATATGTCTTCTCTTTTATCTTTTCCCTTGTCTTTCTTCATATCTTCGACCTACAGAGATAAGCTAGTTAGCTGACTCAAAATTTGACTCATACCTCAGTTGGATTCTCCTATAGGGGTTGATTATAATTTCATGGATATCTATAATGCCTCATCCTATGAAGCGATCTTCTCTTGCATCAGAGGGACTCTGATGTGTGGTAGGAGGGAAACAATGAACCATTCCTTGTCCTTCTCATCTGGGATCTTAAAAAACAACCAACATGTTAAAGTCTTAAACCTCTAATCAAACTCCCAAATAGGTTTAGCTACTCTCTTCTTGATTTCTTTCAGTTTTGTAATGCAATGTGACTCTGACTTGGGTTTCTTGAATTATTCACTCAACACAGTCTTGATCTTGTTCATTGGCTTAGGTTGTGTAACTCTAGTAACAAAATTCATGTACCAGCTTAGTGTGCAGTCTCTCAAGGTAGTACTAAACTGATCTCTCTTAATTGATTTGTCAGTGACATTCTTAATACTCCATATAGCTTCACATAAAAACCAATGATGATCATGATATTTAGATCCATATCCCTTAAATATAGGTAGCATCATCTCATCTGCCATAAATCTTCCTAGGTTTCTTGACTGAGTATGTATTGAACTACTGGTAATAGTGCTTTGAGTGCTCTGGTAAATATGACTACTATGGTTACTTAATGTTGCTAAAACAACAGGAGGGGTAATAGTACTTACTTCAACGGTTGGCACAGTTCCTGAAGTTTCTGACTCTTCTCGGCGAGGTTCTTCATTTTTCTCTTCCTCGACCCTAGCGAACTCTGAATGTTCCTCGTTCACTAACTCCTTTTCTTCTCCACTGTATAACCCTTCATCTTGTGTCAATGGCTCATGGCTCTGCTCAAACAGGTTCACCAGAAGGACTTTTCTGAAGGTCCTCCCACTACACATATGTCCAACCTCTGTGTTGTTGTCACTGTCAGAGTTCTTGAACATTAGACTTTTGATCTGACCAACTACTGTATATTCAAGATGTTCTTCTCATACAATAACATCTTGATATTCAACTTCAAAAAGTGTAAACATTTTCCTCTAGGTCCCTTAAAGAAATATCTCTTTGCTTGGCTATATGACTCTACTCTGTCAATATAAAACTCAGTGATGTACCCTCCAATAGTACTATCGAACCAATGGTCTACTGCTCTTGACATGGCGTTATCAACTCTTTTGACCTTCTTGATCAACTCTGACATCCAAACCATAGGTGGTCTAAATCCGATCTCAAACTGGGTATCTACTAATCTAGCTAATCACTCATATAGCTCCTTATGAATTCCTCCAAATAAAATCTTGTGTATATCAGTAAAGATATACCTTCCCAATCAATCCTTTGTGATAAGATTAGGGTTATTATTCTGAGCCTCAACAAATTCCGTTTCTTGTTCTTCTATCCACTTCTGAATCTCTGTCTTTGATGGAAACCACCTTGACATTCCCTTAAGAAGATCTCGGTCTCGACAATGGAACCATTTGTTGGTACAGGGGTAGACCCAGGTGTTGTAGGAAAATCTCCCTGTGGACAGGTAGATGACCTCTAAGAGCTTGACCTTAACTCTAAGACAGAAAATGCTTAACGTGGACATTGACTTCCTTTCAAATCTATCTAAACTAACACATGAGAAGGAAGGATAACAGAAGTACCTCTTTATCGACGTTTGTCCCTGTACGCTCCGAGTTGCGCTTTGATCCTTTTCTCCTCGCTAAGTTCTGTAGACAAACAAGATACGACCACTTCCTACTCTATTGATATTAGCTTGAAAATAGATATATCTATCGATGATAAGTTCATGTAACATCAGACACAAACTAGAAAGAAACAGGCCAAGCATTTCATATTAATGAGAATAACCACAACAGTACTTACAATCGTAGATGCGAATGCAACATCTCCGTCAAGTCCCCTTCATCTAACCCTTGCTCAAAAGATCCACAACCTGGATGACAACAACTTCACTGATCACTCTCCTTTGGCTGACTGTGTGTTTCCTATGAGATCATAGGTTTCCTGCTAACAATTCTTCCCCCTTCCCACCATCATAGAGCTTGCTTATATAGGTTAAGAGGAGCTTAACCTCTTGGTTATATTTAGAACAAGTCTAATCTTGAAAGATCCTCTCCTTATTCTCCTCAACGGGCCAACAACTGCCCCATATTAGGAAGCTCTTCTTAAAAAGGGGCATCAGAGCGCTAGAACGCTCCCTATGAAGCTTAAGGGGAGCGCCAGTGCTTCAAAGATGAGCAATGCTCCTTCAGAGGGGAAAGGAAGCGTTATAACGCTACCTAAATATTTATAGGGGAGCGCCAGCGCTCCTAAGGCTGATTTAGGGGAGCGTTCATCCTCAAAACTCTTGATTGAAAGCTCTTCTCAGGTGTTAAGAGTTCTTTGACTTCAGTTGACAAGTTCTCCTTCTCCAAATCAAGTACATGAGATGTTTGAAGTGTCTCCTTAGTGTCGTCATCATAGCAGTATGATTAAACAACGTTTGCGACACTTGTGACCAACTTGCGACACTTGCGAAAGTTGTAAGGAAGATGCGACACTTACGACAATTGAGAGGAACATGCGACACTTATCCAGTTGAGTAATTTTGATGTGTAACAGAATGCCCCCCAAAGTATGAAGTTAGAAGATGTGAACTGATGACTGAAATACTTTGTAGACATTCAAGCAAGGGTATAGAATCGGAGAACCTGATGGAAGCTACACACAAACATCCAACAAATATCATGACATATTTCAAAACCCAAGGCAGGCATACCTATGCTTGGGTGATCAAGACTTGTGAGATATGGCCGCCATAAAATACACTGCGGATCCATAATTGTATTGATAAAAAGGTATAGCCACCGAAGATACAATGTGGATCTATACTCTGATGACTCGGACCGATCGTAGCCATGAATAATACACAGTGGATCTACAAGATGACAAGACATAGCCACGACCAATACAAAGTGGATCTATGTAGCAGTGTATGTGTTCTTTGTCCAATAGAAACTCCTTTGCAACCTGGGAAAAGAATATATCAAAGTGGTCACTCAACCCAGGGTCTTCTTACCAATCCCAATATGGTACGAATCTAACCATGCGAATAGATTTCTTGATGTCGAACATGGCAGAAACCACTTGACTACCGGTCAATGATGTAAACCGTTAACAAGTGCGAGGGAGATCACCATTAATGTCAATGATTCCCAAGGTACCCTAGTACATTCCCTCGAATGTGAATAGATGAGCTGAGGTCGAACATCCATGGAATCATTCGATCAGAGGTCAATGATGTAAACCTACTATCGAATGTGAGGAGGCCTGCCATTGAGGCATGCAGGTCCCAAAGTACTAACTGGTTTCTAAGTCTAATTCCCGGATAATGCGTTGAATTCGACAAGAATAGACTCGTCGATGGAGGTCCTTGATGTATCCCCCATCAATGACACAAAACAGATGTAGAGATGTAATTGATAGATCAAAGGGACATGCACTGACACTGGTTTTGAGGCAAGATATTTGGAATGGCTGACTCTCGAGGCGGATACTTCCCTTGAACACTGAGGCACAACAACAAAACATGACATGGACCAAAACTATGTTGTGGGTACTGTGACTTGCATCAGGTGACCCAAAGGTGTGAAAGGGCCTCAAAAGATTGGCTCATTGCAGAGGTTCAACGGATTATGATATATGCAAATGACAAAGTGCCATGTTCAAGGGTGACTCTAAGAAGTGCTGGATGATGTTCTCAAGAGACTGCTTGGCTTGCTCCTTTCAATTTTTCCCCCATCCAGATGGATGAGTACCTCTTTTTGGTTTAATGAGCTCGATGAGGATAACACGTGCTCGTATAACTCACCTTCGGTAAGTTCCTCTTCTTTTGCTTAACGAACCAGAAGAAGTAAGGGTTCGGTCCCATATGGGTCTATCGATGTGTGCTTTAACGAGTCCAAAGATAGAAAACTCGAAGGTTTTTCGGGATTATAGAGTTTGGAAAAAAACTTAAAAAAGAACTCTCTCAATTCCTTTTTCGTACAATAGTCTAACGAGACCGAAAAAGGGTTAAACTATCGCTCGAAAGACGCCCTTTCTGACCTTTTAATGAGTGTGAAAGGAAGCAAGGTCACTCGACAATCTTTTCATATTTAGAGAGTCTGAAAAGGGTTTAAAGGAGACTCCAGGGGGGTTCCTTTTTCATGTGTTTGTATCCGTACGGGTCCGAAAAAGAGATAAAAGCTTACTCGGTTACGTTCTCATATTTTTGAGCTCGAGAACGAACTAAGACTATGCTCACAAGTGTGACAAGGTAAATCATCTGTCAGAACTGCCAGAAAACCTGTGATGCCAGAACTACAAACCAGGGATTAGTGAAGCCAATCATGTTATTAGAGCAACCCATAAATGACCATGCCTTATGAAAAATGAAAATTTATAAATAAAAACACAATGAAAATTCATTTACCATTTAATTTTGCAAGGATTTTGGAGTAGTGGAGAATCTCATTTTTCCATTAATTTTCAAAGAGGTCGATTTGGTTCTAATTGGGGCAACTTAGGGCTTCATATTTTAAAATAAATAATGCCATTAAAATGAATGTGAAACCATGTGTTTGAAAGAGCAAGAGATGGACACCTACCTGGTCCGAATGGGCATTTTCTGTCTTAGAGTTAAGGTCAAGCTCTTAGAGGTCATCTACCTGTCTGCAGGGAGATTTTCCTACAATAGAAACTGGCGACTCCACTAGGGACACTGACTTCCTTTCAAATCTATCTAAACTAACACATGAGAAGGAAGGATAAAAGAAGTACCTCTTTATTGACGTTTGTCCCTGCACGCTCCGAGTTGCGCTTTGATACTTTGCTCCTCGCTAAGTTCTGCAGACAAACAAGATACGACCACTTCCTACTCTATTGATATTAGCTTGAAAACAGATCTATCTATCAATGATAAGTTCATGTAACATCATACACAAACTAGAAAGAAACATGCCAAGCGTGTCATATTAATGAGAATAATGACAACAGTACTTACAATCATAGATGCGAATGCGACAGCTTCGTCAAGTCCCCTTCGTCTAACCCTTGCTCAAAAGATCCACAACTTGGATGACAACAACTTCATTGATCACTCTCCTTTGGTTGACTGTGTGTTTCCTATGAGATCATAGGTTTCATGCTAACAATTCTTCCCCCTTCCCACCATCATAGAGCTTGCTTATATAGGTTAAGAGGAGCTTAACCTCTTGAGTTATCTTTAGAACAAGTTGAGGAACCTCCTCCTTAGATCATGGATCTCTTGATGAAACCAAGAATTCAAATGCAACTGCCTTCTAATCTTGAAAGATCCTCTCCTTATTCTCCTCAACGGGCCAACAACTGCCCCAGATTAGGAAGCGCTCCTTAAAAAGGGGCATCAGAGCGCTATAATTCTCCCTAGGAAGCTTAAGGGGAGTGCCAGCACTTCAAAGATGAGAAACGCTCCTTCAGAGAGGCAAGGAAGCATTATAACGCTCCCTAAATCTTTATAGGGGAGCGCCAGCGCTCCTAAGGCTGATTTAGGGGAGCGTTCATCCTCAAAACTCTTGATTGAAAGCTCTTCTCAGGTGTTAAGAGTTCTTTGACTTCAGCTGACCAGTTCTCCTTCTCCAAATCAAGTACATGAGATGTTTTAAGTGTCTCCTTAGTGTCGTCATCATAGCAGTATGCTTAAACAATGTTTGTGACACTTGTGACACTTGTGACCAACTTGCGACACTTGCGAAAGTTGTAAGGAAGATGCGACACTTACGACAATTGAGAGGAACATGCAACACTTATCCAGTTGAGTAATTTTGATGTGTAACACCAGGGTTCAACTCTAATAGTGCACCAATAATCCCTAACTACTGGCCCTTTCAGCAACACTTATGAAGCAGATGCAGTCTCACCCGAAGTAGCAATAGGGGGTTTCAAGACACAAGTGTCTACAACCAGAGGAAATGCAAGTGGGTCCAAGTCAACAACACACTGCAACCTAGTTACTCTTACCAAGCATAAATCTACTTCGCACAGTTATATTCCAGATCTAACTTAATAATGCAATAACAAAATAAAATAAGGTAAAAGAACACAACATCAACCAGAAAGACATAAAATATACGTGGTTCTCCCTCTCCCTAGGGCTACGTCTACAGAACTGTGTTTCTTGATATTATATGAAAACATACAGTTCTATCTGCGTCTTAGCTCGTAGATCTCTCTCTCTTTCTCTCTCTCCCCTCCCCGTGCACCCATCTGCAAGGTTGATCTTCGCACCCAGCTGAAGATCTTACAATACCAAAAGGCTCTCACACACAACACTTCTCTTTCGCACAATACAATATGAATAACAACAACCAATGACAAAAAACCAACTCTCCACTAACAAATCTGACGAACCCATCCTAGGTCCTCTATACCTTTATTTGTACATTACATGACAAAGTCTAGGTGTCAAAACCCTAGATCCAAAACCCAAGGTCCTCTTTAACCTATGTTTTTCGAGCTTCGCCAACCTGTCTTTCCTTCTTTCCCGCGAAGTGCTCCTAAGAAGTCATTGACATATTCTTCCACTTGTTGATTTTTCCACGATCCATCTTCCTTGATGATCTGTCATCCTCAATATTCTCTTTCAACGACTAGATTTCCCTTGCTTCGCTCCTTCTTTTCTGTTTCTTTAACCACTTTGACCCAATATTAGTCAATGTACCTTCCGCGCAGTTTGCACTTCATATTTTCTTTTCCTTTTTCTTCACTTTATTTATTAATCCATAACTAAGGCCCAACATAGACCAAGGATGTTCCACCCAAATGTAGACATTGTTGTTCCAAAACTCGCCAACAATGTCACCCCTGAGTCAGGGCTATGAATCCACAAGGACGGTTCCAAAGTGTTACTTGGCTTCCCAAACTAGTCAGCACCCAAGATCTCACAGGCTTCCCAACTCTCACAACAATCCAAGTACCCAGCTCTCTTCTACCCAGATTGCACCACCCAAGAGTGTGAACCTCCACCTTTCTCTTCCACGCATTCCCTTAGGCAGTCATTCTCCTTATTCGGTCTCTAGAGAAACTAGTCTAGAATCTCAATGTTGGAACTCTGAGGACTCGCAGCTATGAGAAACGCTGGACACAGTCCAATGCATCTTATACATGTAGGCCTCAAGTCATGGTTGGATCACACCAGCGACCACTACAACCAACTATATCGTGTCTAATTCTTCGAAAGTTTGGTTCCATTTCCCAAGCCAAGACACAGAGGAGAATGGATCAATGAACGGGTAAATGGGTTCATGAAAGTGCATGAGGGAAAATGAATGAATGTACATGGAATCAACGAACAAGCCATCAATCGAACCCCCCCATCAGACTAGAGGTGGGTTTAAGTAACATCGTGGGGAAATCAAGAACCTCCTGGCCTTCCCTAAGAAGCTCACATAACTGATCCCCTCCCTTAGGCAAAAAGGGTAATTAACATAGGAATAAACACTTAGCCCCTCAATCCCCCTCTCTTGTGGAATCATAGCCCCCTATAACTCTATTCCTTGGCTGTCTAGCAGCCAACCATGTATTTATTATTAATAATGATAAAAAAATTACATGTCTTGGGCACACTGGCCTTTTAATAATTGTTTTGGCACTATGGCCTCTCAGCATTGTAACAATATATTATTTAAAATGGGGTTTCAAAACCTGGGGTTTACAATCTACAACATACCAAAATAGACATGAATTTTGTTTAATAATTCAACATAGAAGCATATAAATCATTCTTAAATGCACAGAGTTCATGCACAATAGTTTAACTTATAAACAAAACACATAAACATATAAAACACTTATCATTTATAATCATTTGTGAAACCAAATGCTTGGGATGAATGATCCACCCAACCATAGACTGGTTGTTCCAAATATCAACAACCAGTCACCTCCAAGTTGAGGCTAGAAATCCACAAAAAAAGGTGGTCTCTCACTATCCACTCATAGCTCAAGCTTTAGAAATCCCACAACCCACTAATATTATCCTACCCACTAATATTCTATTACCTTGCTTGTATGTTCTCCTACCTGACTTATTTTATTACAAGTGTGAATGTCGGGCGAACATAGCACATTAGAGAAGTCTGTGGAGGAGATACTTGTAGACCTCATGACTGAGAAATTCATGTTTGCAGGACTACAGGCGTCCTTGACTGGGGGCCTGCAAGCATCCCCCTCGACTAGATGTCATTCTAGCCGAACCGTGACTGAGAAGCAAAGCAAGCACCACGACGATCTGGCTAACATGAAGCAGATCCCGTTAGTCTTGCTGGACTACATCCCATCTCTGGCTGGCGCGGTTAACCGCGATAGAATCCCACGAGATTTTGAGTACATGTTGATCACCGAGTACATCCCGAAGGGGATACACATAGTTGGACCTCAGTTAGGACATATCCTAGTGCTGAAGAACATAGACTTCAACCTCGGAGACCGAAAGAACTATGTGATGCTCTCATTTCATAGGTACTTGATGAAGATGGCTGGGAAGAAGTTGCGCATAGTCTCCCACCCATCGGTAAAGGAGCTCGTGCAATCAACGATTAAATGTGATGAAGATCCCTCACTTTCGCTGACACCAAGAGGTTAACGCTTGTGTTAAAATCCTGATGCCGTGCTATCATGGAGGCTATCTGTGGCTCGACAGGTGCATCTCTATGGATTTGGCATTGATCCACTTGATCACAAGACTGAGCATGCAGGGACCAAAACCTCAATAGTTCTACCCAGGGAAGGTTGCAAATCGCTCCTTGGCACAGTGCATAAAGGAAGACTATGGCGATGTAGAGAAGGGAAAGTGGGGCTACAAGGTAGCCTCCATCCAAGATGGTACAGTGCACCTATCTTGTTATATTATAGCTAGTAATCTCATCAGAAAGAACCGTCCAACACAGGTCACTAAATTTGTAGTAGACCTCGCTAGGAAGTGTGTAGAAGGAATGAAAATGAACTGGGTGAGCTACCTCGTCAACGAGTTGGAGAAGGACTGCCATGAAGCGCAATATCAGGGATATGAGTTTCATTTTAGTTGGTTATTGATATTGATCACATTTTTCACTTGGAAAATGCCAGAAGGAGTAGCCTTCCCAGAAGTGGAGCCATAGGAACCGTTGGTCGCAAGGTTCTCCACCTTGTGGTATACAAACGATATGGTGAAGCAGTGGAAATCAAATGCGGTGTTCCATTCTTACTACCTACAACTGAAGCATGCTATTGAAGCATTCCCATGAATGACACCCAACACTTTGCATCGGTACAAACCTCTAGCGAAGTTCCTCGTAGATTGACACTTTATTTATATCATTGCGTGTAGGGATGAAAGTAAGGAGGAGCTGTAGTCCTATTACAATATGACCGATGAAGACATGGAGGAGATCACCAAAGAATGGACAGCAGAGCTACTTTTACCAGTGGAAGATGCAGAACTGTTTGACCCCAACATCATAAGAATTCCATTGGTCACCCGAGTTGAACATAATGGACAGGCTAGAGTGAAGAAAAAGAAGAAAAAGAAGAAAAGGAGGAAGTGTAGAACATAAAAACCGATGAGGAGGACAACGCCTTAGAGGAAAGTAGGCCTGAATCACCTGCAAGAGGAGAAGGAGATGAAGTAAACCAAGAAGAAGGAGGGGAATAAGGAGAAAGGAAATACAAAGGTGAAGTTACACCATCAAAGGACCCTCTACAGAGGCCGAGACATCGAAGAAAAGGGAGGTTTCCCTGGAGAAACCCTTAGCACAAAAGAATACCCGAGCCAATAAGCCTCAATCAAAGAATGTTCTCACAGTGGATGATGTCGATCTCATCATCGTAGTCATAGAAGACGCCTCAGAGGATATTCTGCAGAGACATGAAGCAAAGCAAGAGACACTGTATTAAAGAATAGAGAAGGAGCTCAAGGACATACAAAAAGCTATCCATTCGAGCCGCGCAGTACCTACTGCGCCTTCTTTATAAAAAAATGTAGAATTGGGGGATGAGACCACCCAATTATGAATATTAGCAGATGCAACAGAGGCTCAAATTTATCAATTCCAAGAAGAAAAGGAGTAGGCTACAGAAGTCATGAAGCAATAAAAGGAGAAGGTCTTAGAGCAACTTCAAGTTGTGCAATAGGAGAAAGATGAAATCAAGGCGATGTTCTAGGAGGACAAAGATAATATGTAGAAAGAAAAAGATTAACTACTCGTAGAGTAGACTATGGTAAAAGAGGCAGTGACTAAAGCACTTCGATTTGTGTCGAGCTAGGCACAGGAGGAACCAGATTCAACTGAGATGCAAGTGGGGAAGCTCGTTGAAGCCATTCAGTAGCTTCAAGCAAGGATAATGGAGTTAGAGCTCCAATCAGTGTCGAGCACTCCACAAGAAGTGTGCGATCAGAGGGAAGAAGCTACTAGGAATGTAGTAGAAAGAATCAGGGCACTGGCCTCACAATGTAAGAAATTAAGTAATCAAAGTGCGCAAACCTATGAGTATCTTGCAGAAGATACAGAGCTGAAGAAACTAGAAGCACAACTCCAGCAGGAGAAGAAGCAGACATCCACCATGAAAGCACAAATGAAGCTTCTTACTGCAGTTGGGAAAATGAAGTGATCACAGGAGAAGAACACCATCTAGCAGCAGGTTACTACCATCTATAGAAAATTCATGGAGGTGACACCAAGACTCCAGCAAGTGCATGATGAAGCCTATACACTTTTTGAAGAGATTGAAGGCCAAGGCTCATAGTTATACCAAGTAGTTGTGACAGTGGAACAACGCCTAGAAGGGCCTGTTACAGAGAAAGTGATTCGGGAGTTTGTTGAGTAGGAGGCTCTAGAGAAGCAACAAGTCGAGGAAGCTCAAGCTAATCTCAAGGGCTTCGAAGAAATACTACCCAGATCTACGTGACTCGGGACGAGTCACAGGTGAGTGTTGGGGGCCTGTTGGCCCTTGACCAAGTTTTGAGGAAACATTGGTTGTGTTTGACCAATTTTGGGACTTCGACAGGCTAGTCGAAGATGGAGCACTTAGGTGGAGTGAAGATCGCGGGATCTCGCTTGTTTTGCAGGCTTATGGACCCAAAAAAGGGTTTTTAGGGTTTATGTAACATGTTATGGGATGTCGGCCCATGGGTTTACCCATGATTAGGCTTTTTTGTAAATGTATAAATAGGTAACTAAGCGATGTAAGAAGTACTATATCAGTTGAGTGCATGACTACTGGAAATTTGGCTTAGTGCATGACTACTAGATTGTCTGAGTGCATGACTACTGGAAATTTGGCTTAGTGCATGAATACTAGATCAGTTGAGTGCATGACTACTGGAAAATTGGCTTAGTGCATGACTACTATTGGCTATGTGCATGATGGGTTGATTTTGGCTTAGTGCAAGAAGTTGTAAGTGCTTTGTGCTACTAAGGAGTTGGCTCTGTGCCTTGACCTACTTTTGAGGAAGGTGGATCTAGTGCATGGTGCATAGATCACTTGTCCACTGGGGAGTTGGGCTCTGTGGATTTGTGCACAGTAGAAGATGAATGTAAGGAGATCAAAGACTAATAAAGAAGAAGAAGAAGTTGGTGGACATATCCCCACACTTGGGTGAACCACATATATCATGTGTTTAATGTGCTTTGTGTGATGTTGTGAACGTTATTTATGCAGTTTATCTATTAACATGTCGATCTTTACATATGTTGAATATATAGACGGATTCTTAGTGATCTATTGATAGTAAATACATGCTAGATCTGATTTAATGTTGTGTGCTAAGTGATTGGAAGTGTTAGATCTTGATTATTACTGTGTTTCTATGTAATAAGGGTTAATTTGTGATGTACATAAGAATCATAACCTAATGCATCTTGTTGGATAAGTTCTTTGTTAAGTGTTGTAATCGAAGATCTGTGTCCTAGCTTGATTGTAGACACATGTGTCCTACAACCCCCCTGCCTCTACCTCGAGTGACACTTCATTTGCTTCGCAGGTGTTGTCGAAATAGGCGGTAGTTAGGGTTTTTTTGGTGCATTGTTGACGCATTGAACTCTAGGTCTTCCCCTATGCCGAAATGACCACTCACACCCACCCTCTTACATGTATTCAATGATTGGATATGAGAACACTCAATAAGAAATTAGAAGGTTCATAAACTAATAACAAATTTAGGAAAATGGGTTGAATTAACATACATGGGTAATTCCCCCTTGTACCCATCTCGACCATTATCTTAGACTCTCCCCTCTCATGTGGATTAATTCAACCCTCATCTATTTCCATGTCCCCTTAAAAATTAGCATCACATTTTATTATTAACATTTAGAAATACAATTTGCATATTACATTGCTTGGTCATAGCCACATATTATATCTACATTAAGCATGAATTAAATTGGGGATTATCGTGGGGATGTTACAAATGGTCTTAAGTTCATAAAATGGCATAGCATGCTATGCATAAAAGGTACATTGTTTAAACATTTTTGGTTGTATTTGTATCACATAGTCAACAACTTTCCTTTACATGTTTAGCTCAAGTAGTTGAGAATTGTGATTTATAAGCAAAAGGACGTGGGGTCAAGTCCCCATAAAGATATATTTTTAAGATTGTTGGATATCACTCAATGTCCCTACCAAATCAAATTTTAAAAAATGCAGTAGATCAATTTACCTCTCATATCATCCTCGAAATGAGGAGAAATGACTATAATTATTTCCTTAAATGTATATTCCACTTGATTGAAAAAAAAAAAAAAACATTTTAGAAAGAAAACAATCTTATCTTTACTTTACATATTAATAAAACAAACAATACATAAGGGAGTAACCCCACATCATTGTCGTTGAGTGAAATCCTCGATTCCTTTCTAAGTAAATCACTATCTTTAAGTTTATTTCTTTGTTAAATTGGCTAAGGATAAGTGAAAACACTGACTTCTTTGCTAAACTTGCACCATGCATGTTCTTCCAGGAAGGAGACATGTCTACCTTTGTATTAGTTCGGTATGCATTCCACCACACACAACATGTTTATTAACTAAAAAATTTAAGTGGGTCCAAAAATGATAAAGTATTAAGATTTCATCTATAATGTAATTATATTTTTTTATAGAATGTAATTTAAGGTATAAAGTGTATTTAAACTCTTAAAAATATACAATAATATGAATTAAATTAGTATTGTTTTTAGAAATCCATTTTTATAAAATATCATTTAAGATATAAGGTGTATTTAAAATAAAATAAAATAAATACAATAATATGAATTAAATTTGAAAATATTAATTAGTATTGTTTATATATATATATATTGAATTTCACTTTATAATATAAATATTATATAAAGTTAAACAAATTATATTTAATTTAATTTTAAGATATCAATGAATTGTTTTTTTTTGTGAGTAAAAACAAAGTGGGTCCTTAAATTAATTATAGCTGAGAGTTTACAAAAAGACCTGCGTTCTATCTACTTTATAGAGATACTTGTAGCCTATCTGCTTGCAAAGATGCTTGCAACCTATCTTCTTACAAATATGCCTGCAACTTATCTGCTTACAAAGATGCTCGCATCCTATATGCTTACAAAACTACCTAAACCTTATCGGTTTACAAAATTGCCTAAGATCAATGGGGCCAAATCGACTGTTCTGATCTCCTTTTCGATTTCGCAACTTCATGTCTTGGCCAGATTGTTGGTTCAGATCTTGTCGAGCACCAATAGTCCAAATCTGCTTTCGTATTTCATGTATCGCGATTTTGTAGCTTGGGATGACAGCTGCCTCCATGCTTTGAGCTCCCGATAACCGATTTCCGGAAATCTCCTCTCATTCGATCCAAGGGACCAGATTGACGATTCATATCTTCTCTACCATGAACGGTCCAGATTCTCTTTCAAGTTTCATGATTTTGTGTTTCGCGACTTGGGGGTGTACCTCCCTTCATGCTTCGAGATCCCAAAACCCGAGTTCCCAAAATTTTCTCGCGTCAAATCCATGGGATCAGATCGACGGTTGAGATCTCCTCTAGCACCAACGACCCAGATCCACTTTCACCTGTCGCGATTTTGCGACTTGGGCAGACAACCCCCTCTATGCTCCAAACTCCCAAGACCCGATTTCCGGATATTTGCTCGCATTAGATATATGGGACCAAATCGATGGTTGAGATTTACTCTAGCACTGACGGTCTAGAGCCGCCCTCGCATTTTGCGATTTCAGGACTTGGGCATACAACCCCCTCTATATTCCAAATTCTTGAAACCAATTCCCGATGTAAGCTCGTGTCAAATCTATGGGACCATATCGACGATTGTGATCTCCTTTATCACCGATGGTACAGATCTGCCTTCGCATTTCACAATTTGGTGACTTGGGCATATAACCCCCTCTATGCTCCAAATTCTCGAAACCTGAATTCCCGATGTAAGCTCGCATCAGATCTATGGGACCATATCAACAGTTGTGATCTCCTTTATCACCAACGGTCCAGATCTGCCTTCGCATTTCACAATTTCGCGACTTGGGCATACAACCCCCTCTATGCTCCAAATTCTCGAAACCCAAATTCCCGATGTATGCTTGTGTTAGATCTATGGGACCAGATCAATGTTTGTGATCTCCTTTAGCACCAACGGTCCAAATCCACCTTCGCATTTCGTGACTTGGGAAAACAACCCCCTCCATGCTCCAAACTTCTGAAACCCGAGTCCCTGAGATTCTCTCGCATCAGGTCAATGGGACTAGAACAATGGTCTAGATCACCTTGAGCTTCAATGGTCTAGATCCTCTCACTCTTGTCATGACTTCACAAATTTGGGAGGCAACAACCTTCGTGCTTCTGACTCCTAATTGCCGAAATTCCTGAAACAACTGCCAACTTGTGCTCTTCTGCATTCGCTTTTGAGCTTTTGATCATTTCTAACTTTGAGGAGAAACTAAGTTGATGAGGGTGGAGCCTCGTCTGAAATAAGGCCATCCATATGAGGAAGCTCCTTGCATTGGAGCCAAAGGGGAGAGCATCAGGACTGCTTGGAATCATGGAGTATGATCTGTTGCATAAAATCAACCCCTGCATTGGCTAATCTGTCCACAACTTTGTTTGTACTTCTTTGAATCTAAGAAGGGGTTAGAGTTAGAGAGGTTCTGCGAAGATCCTGGAAGTTGTAAAGAGGACTAAGGAGGCACCAACTAGGTGTGATTTTCCCTTGATCCCGACCATTCAGGATTTTTGTTGCTAGGTCTATTATGATTTTTGAGTCTCCTTCAATGATCAGGTAGGTGAGGTTTTTATCTAGTGGTAATTTCAATCCATTGATAAGACCCCAAAGCTTTGCAGAATTGTTGGTATCGTATCTAATATTTTCAGCGATGAGGCTTTGAATTTGGCCGATGTTGTTTCTCATGACCACGCCATAGCCCGAGTG
>JZKD02S2408501.1:238285-252753 GCA_000966675.3 Picea glauca
TGGTTGATGACACATGAAGAAATCTTAATAATTATTTAAAAGGCGTAAAATTGTTTAAGCTTATAAACAACTGATTCACCCCCCCCTCTCAGTTGTTCTAGTATTTCCAACATGGGACCAGATCAATGTTTGTGATCTCCTTTAGAACCAACGGTCCAAATACACCTTCCCATTTCGTGACTTGGGAAAACAACCCCCTCCATGCTCCAAACTTCTGAAACCCGAGTCCCCGAGATTCTCTCGCATCAGGTTAATGGGACTAGAACAATGGTCTAGATCACCTTGAGCTTCAATGGTCCATATCCTCTCACTCTTGTCGTGACTTCACAAATTTGGGAGGCAACAACCTTCGTGCTTCTGACTCCCGATTGCTGAAATTCCTAAATCAACTGCCAACTTGTGCTCTTCTGCATTCGCTTTTGAGCTTCTGATAATTTCTAACTTTGAGGAGAAACTAAGTTGATGAGGGTGGAGCCTCGTCCGGAATACGGCCATCCATATGAGCAAGCTCCTTGCATTGGATCCAAAGGGGAGAGCATCAGGACTGCCTGGAATCATGGAGTATGATCTGCTGCATAGAATCAACCCCTGCATTGGCCAATCTGTCCACAACTTTGTTTGCACTTCTCTGAATGTGAGAAGGGGTTAGAGTTAGAGAGGGTCTGCGAAGATCCTGGAAGTTGTAAAGAGGACTAAGGAGGCACCAACTAGGTGTGATTTTCCCTGGATCCCGACCATTCAGGATTTTTGTTTCTAGGTCTATTATGATTTTTGAGTCTCCTTCAATGATCAGGTAGGTAAGGTTTTGATCTAGTGGTAATTTCACTCCTTTGATAAGACCCCAAATATTTGCAGAATTGTTGGTATCGTATCTGATATTTTCAGCGATGAGGCTTTGAATTTGGCCGATGTTGTTTCTTATGACCACACCATAGCCCGAGTGTCCTGGATTAACTTTTGAAGCACCATCAAACTTGACCTTGTGGAAGCCTTGTTGGGGGGGGGGGGTTGGCGAGCCACTTGGAGGGAGTAAGGGATTTTTAAGAAAGGGGGGGTTGTTGTGGAGGCGTGGAAAGTGAAAAAGAGAAGCCACAGGCATTGAGGAGCAAGAGCTCACCTGGGTCATTTGGGAAGTCATCCTTGGTCCATGAATGTAGCTGAAGAGTTTCCTAGAGATGCAAGAGGATTGTGTTCCAGAGAAGGAAGGGAGGAGAAAGCTATGAGTGAAATGTTCTTTTGTTTCTCTCTTTCCATAGTTGCCAAACTATGAAGCCTGGTAAGAGTTTCCAGGTTCTGTTCAGGATAGTACTTTTGAAGCAACTAGAGCCCTAGTCCCTGATGGTTCTTATGATGTTGTTTTTAACTCGTCTAGTTTTTCTAAAGAACTGAGTGGCTTGGTTCCAGATGTTCTCACTGAGTGGATATTTATTTAGGAGGTGCTCCATGGTTTCTGCATGGATATGGAAGAGTTGGTAGATCAAGGGGCCGATGAAGCCTCATTTTTGAATATTGTCCTAGGTTAAGATCGTGTTCTAAAGTAGAAGCCAGAGGAAAGTAGAGATTTTGGGCCAGAGTTTTGATTTCCATATTGTTGTCTAGATGTTATCTTTCTGAAGGTTATGGAGTTTCTCCTGAAGAGTGTATCCCTCTTTGAGAGTGAATATTCCATGAGGGGTGTAGCCCCATCTGAGAATGTCTTGGTCTGTTCTTTTTCGGATTCGCCTTTGGGTTGTATCTTGTTTCCAGTGTTGCAGGTCACAGTCCATTGCCACTTGGAGTTCCTAATGAGTATATTTCCAACTTTGCCAGGTAGAGTTGTTGGGGGTATCTGTCCAAAAATATGCCACTTTGACAGTGGCCAGTTATTGAATGTGATTTTTGTAGGATTGTATATTTTCATCCAGTTGTAGGGGTGAAAGTTGCTACTAGGAGTCCGTCCAGAATAGGGCATTCTATCCATTGCGGACTTCCTAGAAGGCGTGTTCCTGTAGGAGTGGCTGGTTTTTTCAGGTCACATTCCAGATGTTGGAGCCTTGGATTTGCCCCTGCATTCTTATGAGTTTATTTTATGTGTGTTTGGGGTGTATTTGCATTTCCATAGTTTTTCCCATATCTCTACTGGTGTTTTGAGCCATATCCACCAAATTATTTCTCCCATGGTGTTGTTTACTTTTCCAGGGTCCCGAAGGCCTAGACCACCTGAGGACTTGGGCTTGCAGACCTTATCCCAGCTAACAAGGGCCCATTTTTTGTTTAGGTTGTGGCCATGCCATAGAAAGTTTCTTTACAGAGTCCTTATTTTCTTTATGATTGATTGGGGGGAAGCTAGGGCTGAGAAGAGGAAAGTTGGGATGGCTTGGAGGACTAACTTTAAGAGAACCAATCTGGCTGGAAGGTTGAGGGAGTAAAAGGCCCAGTTGTTGAGATGGTTGGTGATGGAGAGTAGGAGGGAGTCTAAGGAGATGTTTTTGGATGCCGAGAGAGAGAGAGGGAGTCCTAGGTAGCAAGAGGGCAGAGTGAAAACAAGGGTATTTAGAAGTTGAGAAAGGTTTTGTTGGATTGCTGCTAGAGTATTAAAAAATAAGAGTTGTGATTTGGCCAGATTGAAGGTGGTGTCGGAGGCTTCGCTGAAGTTAGAGAGGATGGAACTTATTTTGGTTGCTTCTTGAATGGTGGGGGTTTTCATTAGTAGTGTGTCATCAACAAATTGGTTGTGGGAGGCTTCCGTTTGTAATCCATGAAGGGGGAGGCCATGGAGGGATCCATTTTGAATTGAGGCCTTGATATAGCGACCTAGACCTTCAACCATTATGACAAAAAGGAAAGGGGAGAGAGGGTCACCTTGCCTTATTCCTCTTGAGGGGGAGAAGGGTTGGGAGGGGACACCATTGACGAGGATCGATAAAAAGGTTGAGGAAATGGGGTTCATTATCTAGGAAATCCAAACCTTGTTGAAACCAAAATCCAATAGGAGAGCTTTCATGTATTTCTAGCTTAACTTGTCGAAATATTTTGAAAGGTCAAGTTTTAGAATCATACCTGGAGTGTGGGTGATTTTGAGCGAGTGAATGATTTCATGGAAAAGAATGACGTGGTCCATGATTTTCCTTCCTTCAACATATCATGATTGCTCCATGGAGATGATGAAGGGGAGAATTGGTTTAAGTCTCAGAGGTATGACCTTGGAGATGATTTTGTAGATCACATTGCAAAGAGATATGGGTATGAAGTTCTTTGTATTTGTGACCCTTTATTCTTTGGGAATAAGAGTTAGGAAAGTGGAATTTAGTGCTGGAAGAACTTTGCCTGAGCTGTGATATTCCTCCACTAGCTGCTACACTTCCTCCCTTGTCATAGGCCAACATGAGTGGAAGAAGTCTATTGTGAAACCATATGGACCTGAATATTTTCCTGTGGGTAGCTTCTGAATGGCCCGATCCACTTCATCTTGTGTTATCCGTGTCATGAGAGCCTCATTTTGTTCTTGGGTGATTATAGTTGGGATATTTTGGGTCACCCGCTCTATTGCCGAGATGCGGTCCACATTGGGTTCTGAGAGGAGATCATTGTAGAAATCTGTCAGTTCGTGTGTTAATTCCTGATGAATTAATAGGGTGTTTCCTTGCCGGTCATCCAACTTTGTGATACGATTGATGATGCATCTGTGGATCATGGAGCGATGGAATAATTTGGTAATTTTCTCTCCCTCATTGAGCCATTGAACTCGAGATTTTTGTCTCCATAGGATCTCTTCCTGCTTGTGTCTTTCTTCTAGTTACCTTTTGAGTTCATTCTCCTCCTGTTGTTGAGTGATTGTATATCCTTCCTGAATGATTTGTCCCTGAAGGTTCTCTAGTTTTTGTTCCAGCAATTTCCTTTCCTGGAAAATGTTCCCAAATACCTATTTGTTCCATTTGCATACCTATTGTTTGAAATATTTGAGTTTTTGCTGGAAGCAATACATTTTTGTTCCTTTATGAGTTTCTGTAGTGCTCCACCAGGGATGGGCTAGCTCTTGGAAATATGGAGGGGAGAGCCAAAATTTCTCAAATCTGAAGGGTCTAAGCTTTGGGGTAGCAATAGTGTCAACCCAGAGCTGAACCGACCAATGGTCCGAGCCTGCCTTCGGGAGGATGTTGGACTCTTCTATAGGGCCTTCCAGAAGGAGAGTTTCTGAGATGAGAAAGTGATCAAGCCTGCATGTTATTTGTTGGTGACCTGATCTTTTTTTGGTCTAGGTGTAGGTGTTGTTACCATTCTCAATATCTACCAATCCGAGGTTTTCTATGAGTTCCTGGATTTTTGCATTGTCCTGCTCCAGGCATTTTTTCCCCCCTCGTTTCTCCTCCAGCATGAGGATCATGTTGAAGTCGCCCCTTATTATCCATCGTTTTCCTTCTACTAAAGAACCTAGGTAAGCTAGGCTCTGAAGAAAGAGGTCTTTGTCTTGGTTGTTCTGCGGTCCATAGGCATTTGTGATCATTCCCTCCTTGTCCGAACCAATGGCTATGTAGTGCTCTGTGATGGTGCATGGGGTGGAGAGGCCATGATCAAGGATGACTGTAGCAGGATTCCATAGGATGGCCAGGCCTCTTGAAGCCCCTTTGGATTCCATTTGATAGGATTCACAGTTGTGCCAACATCTTTTGATGATATCTTCAGCAGTTTTCCCTGCACATTTTATCTCTTAAATCAGGAATATATAAGGGTCTTCCATTTTGATGCAGTTTTGAAGAATCCTTTGTTTGGATCTTCCATTTAGGCCTTTGATATTCGAGGTGAGGATCTTCATAGTTAAAAAATTGGTGGGTGGGAAAAGGAGCTCTCGGAGAGCCTGTGGATCTGTCCCAAGTTGATCATGTAATTTCTCGCCTCCCTTATTAGCTGATGAGCTAGTTTTATGCCCCTTCATTTTTCATCTTTTGGTTCTTTTCTTGGATCTGGGTTTTGGTCTGTGTTGATACCCAGCCTAGATGTAGCCCCTGCTGATGAGTCCAGAAATAATTTGTGAACTTTCCTGAGTTGGTCCTCTGGTAAGTTTTGGAGATCCTTCTTGTTGAGTGCTTCCTCTAACCTATCTAGGTCGATTTCTACTAGGTCCTGCTAAACCATTACCATGGTTGTATCCTCCTCTCTTTCTAGTGCTTTCCCTGAAGCTGGGTGAGTTTGTGGATCTGCTTGGTTTGCTGGGGTTTGATATTCTTGTGTCAGTTGGTCTTCCTTGTGCTTGTTGGGTTCTTTTCATGTGGTCTTGTGAGGGTTTTCCACCTCTTATGCCTCTGGGAGGCGGTTAAGGGCTTCAAATGAGTTATTTTTTGGGTTCTTTCTTTCGTTGTTGGTTGTGGGCTTCTTTTGCACTTGTCTTCTTCTATTTTGAACCTGAGTAAATTATTCCTTTGGTTTTTCTTCAGCTTCCCTCTTGGGGTGGGCATTGAGAGGGAAATATCTGAAAAAGGTGTCCATGTTCATGGCATTTTCGACATCTAAAAGGGATGTGTTCATAGTCTATGGTTTGGGCCCATTCCTCATCTTGGTATTCTAAAGTAATTATACCTGGCAGAGCTTTGGATATGTTCATGTAGACACATATCCTAGCATAAGAGGTGTATTTTCTTTGCTTCGTAGCTTCAGAATATTTGACTTATTTACCAAGGGTATTGCCTATGCCCAGTAAAATTTCCTCTAACCATAACTCATGGGGCAGGGAATAGAGGCGAATCCATATCGATGCATATGCAAAGTTTTCCTTTTCTGGGCAGAAGCGGTCTATCCAGAAGCGTGGGTAGAGGCCAGCTGAGTTGTAGAAGTAAGGTCCCCCCTCAAAGATCTGGTCCTTGTCCTCTAGGTTGTAGAATATTATTGTAAAGAAACCTTTGGATCTTAGTTGAAGCTCATAGTCTCCCTTGGGGTTCCACCATGCCTTTGTCCAGCAAGCTAGGTATTTTTCTGAGGGCCAGAGACCTAGAAATTTTCCAATGAGGGCATGGTCTCACATGAACTATGTATGCTCCCCTATCCTGGTGGTTTTGATGACATTCCTGGGTGGAATCGGGGATTGAGGGATACATTTGTCGGGTATCCAGACCCGAGCTGCTTTTGGATGCGAGGATTCAACATTCATGTTTGATTCCTTGCTTATGTCCATTTCTTCCTACATATATTGATCTCGTAAGTGCAATGATGGTTCAAAGGAAGGTCAGCGYRCTCGTGAKTTCTCTGGATCGTTGGCRGTGATTTTTTGGTAGGAGRGGGCTCGTYAGTGMCCATACTTATGAGTCAGTCAGTGTTGYAGGGCTGAGGCMATCAACGCGTTCCTGGGGATTTAGAGAAGGTTAGGGTAGGCRGGAGTYRAGAGCATGRATAAACCCTAAAGTTGCAGAGTTGATACAAACGTTGTTAGTCTTCAAATTCATGAGTAAYTCCATATGAAAWTTTCCCAATGAATTATTAATGTGGCATGTTCACCTAATTTCATTTAGGTTCTTAAAAAAACTCTAAATTGTTAGAGGGGTTAAAAKAACAATGWTGTTAATCATTACAAAATTAACATAGAGATCACAATATAAAATATGTCTCGCACATGATTTAGAAAAGAAAATATAGTTCTATACAATATAATATKYTCAAGTTYGATATTCTCAAGGAAAAAATAATTTCACCMRAAATAAATGTCAAATTTGAAGMAAAATGAATGGTTCTATACATCAAATCAAATGATTTTCATTTTAACAATTTTASTTCAAAATTTTGAATTTTTGAAGAAAATGTTTAGATTATGCAAAAGTTACTTTAATGAAATACATGTTAATGGTGAAAAAMACTTCAACATACATAGMAATACATGGTGGATAGAATGGTGGTAGCTTATCTTTGACAAAGTATGTGACGATTATGCTCATTCAAAAAATCCCTTAATTAGAAGGAGGAAAMCCCATTTTATCCCAATATGAAGTGTGAATCTTAGAGTGCACAAACCCTAAACYTRCAGGTTGAGGTGGMAAAAGAAAGGTGGGAACYGAAAATTTGAGTTGGAATATCACCTTCTTGGGGCCAACTTTTAGATATTAACTATGATTCCTTGATGCAATACCTTGTTGGAAAKCTCTTAATGATTTGTATGCTTCAAAATGCATATAAAGAACTTTTATCATTGTTTTTGGCCCCMAAAATGTTAGAAAGMGCCCAAAATTTGAGTTGGAAATTAAAAACCTAGAAAATGTCTAAACCATGATGATTTTTTAGATTGATCATACTTTTCCMTTGGATCATTCAATCCCCTTTAGGAAGCAATGRTCCCTATTTTGTCAACTTGCTAGATCAAATGGAGAAAYTTTTATTGGATTTGGATTTTGGTGAACYACTTACCCTAATGAAGAAGAAGTCTTGCTTTGATGACCTAATAGAATTGTGTGTCCTATTATCAAACACTCTTCTCTTTGGTGTCCATGATCCAATTTATTGTAGCTTGTGCAATTCAATCAAGGTATAAATTTGGTGTGGCCAGTTGTTATTCCACCTTGAGCGTGTTTAACAAAGGTGGAAAGTATGGTCCAAGCAACTCTAAATTAAAAATATGATGTAAATCGAGGTAAGGTGACAAGTTAAATTTGAAAGTGTTCTCACCCACTACCTTGGTGATGGTTTATGGTTTGTAATGAAGTGGTTTGATCTTCTAATTGTGGGGACCTATAATTCAATCACTTTGTAGGTGCAACTACAACTTGTCATTGGCATTATACCAGTGTGGAATCCAATGTTAATTATGGTGTTGCTTAAATTTGACACTAGTTTTCTACAAAATTTCATGTACTTGTTGCTAGATGTGGTGAATTCTTTCAACAAATTTGGTTTCTCTATCTATTTATTTTAAGCATTGGAAGACTCATGATTATCTATTTAATATTACTTCATTTAATATCTATGTGTCACTTAGAAGTAATATGACACTTAGATAATCATGACACTTAGAAGTATATGACACTTAGAAGTAATATGACACTTAGTATTTTTGCAACATTATTATCTATTTAATATAATTATTGTCCCATATTGAAATTGTGTTTTCATAATATTAGTGTCATGATTACATCATTTTAGTGTCTCAATTATTACGCTGAAAGGCGTATACCTATTGGAGATGGGCACAATTAATGATCTTTTAATCTTAAATTCTAATCTGATGGCTATGCATTGAAGATGCTGGCATATTCTTAGTCGTCCTCCAAAATCAATGAGTGAGATTTATTGTCGATAACTTCTTTGCATTTATAAATGCATCCGTTAACCTGTTTACTTTTTAAAATTTACCTAATCATATTAAGAAATTAATGTAGCATCATATGAATTCCATGTTTAAATGATTAACTTTTGGAATTCTTCAATTGTCCAGTTTCTTCATGCATGGGCCTGGCATTTTTACCGAATTTTTTTTAACCTAGCGTTTTTACTGAGTTTTTTTTTGGACAATAAATCTTTCGGCGTTTGCCAACCATGAGTTAGCGGCTGTGCTAGTATAGTTTTAGCTTGAAATTAAATCACAGTTATAATTAATGGTATTTTATTTTGATTAATTTTATTATTATTAATGATATTTTATTTTGATTAATTTTATTATTATTAATGATATTTTATTTTGATTAATTTTATTATTATTAATTAATTTTTATTTTGATTAATTTAAATATTATTAATTATTTAATTAATTAGTATTAGCATTAATATTATTGTCAATTTAATAATATTAGTTGTCAAATACCACTAGCACAATTGGTTTCGAGGGGCCTCGTTCTATATGAAAACCCAGGTTTGAAACTCCGTGGTAACGAGAGGAGACACCTAAAATCCATCCATGTTAAGTGTTGGTATGGCCTGGGATAGGTGCGATCCCCGAGTGGTTTTGATGGATTAGATGCCCCTAGGTCATAGTTTCTTAGACCACAAGCTAATCTTGCAAGTCACAAATACATTAGCAAACCAAAAAAACAGTAATATTAATTATTATTAATTTAATTATTATTATTGTCAAATCTTAGTAGCGCAATTGGTTTCAAAGGGCCTCATCATGTAAGGAAACTCAAGTTCACAACTCTGAGGTATCTTGGAGGAGACGCCTAAAATCCAACCATATTAAGGGCAGGTGTGGCCCAGGATGGGTGTGCATTGTGATCCCCAAGTGATTTTGATAGCTTAGATTCCCCTGGGTCATAGTTTCTTAGACCATAGGATAGTCCTACAAGTGACAAACACGCGAGAAAACCAAAAACAATATTATTATTATTATTTAATTAACTATTATCAATTGATTGATTAATTTTATTATTATTGATTATTAAATAATTATTGTTAATTTTATTCTTTACTAATTATTATGGCTAATTTGATTACTATTTTTTTGTAATTACTACTTTTATAATATTCAAATATTGATCAAATCGATGACCAAAATAAGTCTATTTCACAACACACTAATCATGAAAGTAGAAACCATGTATATATAAATGCACTACCCCACTAAAATTGTTAGTGAATTTCATACCATGTTTATAGAAAGAAACCATGTATCCATAAACACAATTATGAAATATTACCACATAATATTCAATCAATACCACACCATGGAAGAAAAAAACATGTATCTATAAAGGCGACATGTAATTTTATATGCTTGTAAACAAGTGGTACACTACCACACTAGGTAAATGCCAACTTTGTATACTACATTGCATGAAAAATGTCTACACATATAAGGAAATGAAATGAATTTGACATCAGAAGTTGATTGAACTATTGTCAGTTTCCTTCTCATTTTATGAGCCCTCCTCATCCTCACTTTGTAAAAACATAATATAAGAACACGAGTTCAATAAAATAAAATAAAAAATTGCTAACATTTAAAGATGTAGTCAAAAATATATAAGTTAAACAATTGTTAATACCCTCTAATTCCTTTAATTCACCCTCGTCATCATCAGTTTGGAAGAATATAATATATTTCAGTCAATGAATGAATAATTTCAACTATATATAAGTAAAAAATAAACACATAATTAACAATTAATTACATTAGACATGGGATGCATATCTTCCACCATTCTTTTATAACCCTTCCTCGGAGCATACTTTAATTATTCTTCAGTGGGATCATGACTATAGTTGTTTAACTATATGCAATAAGAGAAAGCCATATTTAATAATCACATTTATTACGCTAGTATATTAGAATGATCAATGCGATTATATTGATAAACTTACAAAGTGACCCCTAATCAGGGACCTCTCAACTTGAACCAAAGAATGTGTAACTATTCATTTATGTGTATCCTTGTGCATGTACAAGAAAATATAAGATCGGTTAAGTTTATCGATGCCCAACAAATTACCATAAAATCAGGTCAATGGCACTACAAGATTATACCAAAGAAAGATAACAATTTAAAAACACATCAAAATCAATAACTACAATCATATATTAATTATTACTTTTGTGGATATTTTTTGTGGTGTCCTATTGTCCATCCTTGTTCTTGCTTCTCTACAACAATTCTCGTAACCTCTTTGAAATCATTTAGGATTTTTTTGAATACATATTTGTCAACATTAGATAGTCTTTTTTATAGTCTCTGCCTTCATAAGTGAGATTTTCAATTTTTTAAGTAAATTTGTTCAAAACCACAGAAAATGAAGTCAACTATAAAATTCAATGATGATACATAATGAAATATAAAAGGTGAAGGACTAAAAACATGAGTGAGTACATAGAAGATTAATTCAAACATATTTCACATGATATGGTATCTCCTCCTCCTAGTAGTTTCAAAGAATATATAAAGGCCCTATTTATCGCTAAATTGTAAATTTGGGAACCTTCTCTATAGATGTTTCAATTCTCTTTGCTTACTAGAACTACTTATTTTTACCCAATTTTTTGTGGTATTGTTTTTGCCACTTGCTAATGACCATGTCGAAAATTTCATCATGGACAATTATAACACTACCAAATTTTAAAACCTCTCCTTTATAAGTAACTTGTATGTCATCATAAGTGAATGCATTTTCTCTATCTTTTATCAATGAGATATATGTTCATATTTGTTCATCCTCCTCTCTACACTTTGTGCTAAAAAATTAATATGCATATCATAGAATGAACAAGTACCATGAAAAATGTAGTATGTTGGATTCAATTACACTCTAAAGTTCTCTAAAAATTGTAGGATAAATCATACTGCAACTAACATTCTCATATCCATTATGACTAAAACCCATAGAAATTTATCCCAGCTACATCAAATGCAAGTATACGTATCTAGGTATTGTCTCTCTTTTTTTGTTATACTCTTTATAAATGATGTGAAAATTTTATCAAGATTTTATGCAACATAACCTAGACTACAATAAGAAACTATTAGAATTATAAGTGCAACTCTTCATAAAATAAATGCATATTTATCATTACTATATAGCAATCGTAAAGTATGTCATTACAACTTGTTGGGGACTATAGTTGTGTTTCCTTCATCAGTTGCAATTTTACTTTTTCTTCTCTCATGTTCCAATATTGCCCTATGTCTAGCATCATTGTCTAGGGAATCTCCATTGAAATCTATATGACCTATACTTCTATTACATTGACATGATACTAAGTTAAGTACATAATATCCATGGAATAAAATATTTTCATAATTTGACATAATCATTGAAAATATAAATGCATAAGATCAACTATGTAGAGACATAGAAACTAATCCTCTAACTCAAATACATATGCATAGAATACCCCTCTAACTCCCTAACCCTTTAATCAACAAACATCCAACTTATCTTCTTGTTACCTTAGCTTGTTATCTCTTTTTGAGTGAGTAGGGTTTACATTGGGATACTAATTATGAGTGAGGACGGTTTGCATTGGGATACTAATTATGAGTGAGACATTTTGTGAAGGTTAAGAGCAATGTGTAAATTGTGTACATTTGAATGTAATTCAATTTTTGTTAGTGTGTCATCTTGACTACATCCAATGAACACAACTGAAAATGCATTAGAATTTATTATTGCTTACCTTGCTTGACTAGCTTACGTAGATTATGCATCCATGGAAGGATGGGGTGTGGCTTTTTTTATAAGAAAACAAAAGATTTAGAGTAGAAATAATAGAATATACCAAGATTTATTGTAGAAATTACAAAGTTTAACAACAATAAGCAATAGAAGAACTAGAATACGATAAATAATTATACCTTTATTGATAAAAGAAATGTTCACTTGCCTCTTTGAGGTGGAAGCCTCCATATGAGAAGAGCTCCGATTACAATGCAATTCACAAGACATCTCATTAAATTTCTTCTACTTATTTATATATTTCTATCTACCTCCTAGAAAATTTCTAGATAATGAACTTTCTAGTAGGAAAAACCTTCCAGTAATCCTTCTTACAATTATTGTTTTCACACTATATCTACTACATGGGCCTTATTCACTAGAGATGGTCTCAATACATAGAAACCTCTATATATACTTAAGAGGATTAGGGTAGGATCCTAACATTCCCTCCTCATTATAAATAAACATTTTCCTCAAGGCTAGAGATGAGGTAATTGTTGAAGGATCTCTAATGGTTCCCATGTCACATCCTTTGGTGGTGTATAATTCCACTATATTAGGACCTCCTAGATAGTTCCTTGGTGGAGATTATGATCTCTTTTTTCGATGACAAATTCAAGTTGCAACCAAATGGAACCTTCTTCATCAAGTTCTAGAAGGCTAGTTTGAATATGGAAATTAGATCCAACCAATTTATTTAAGAAAATAATTTAAAAAATCGATGAATTTTAGAGTGGCTAGGAAGCTCAAATTTGTAAGCCACTAGCCAAATACATTTGAGGACCTTATAGGGGCCATAAAACTTGGGAGAAATATTCTAGCGGTGGTTGCTTTAATGGAGTTCTACTTACAAGGTTGTAGATGAAGGAACACCTTATCCCCTTCTTCAAAATGGCCTTATAAATAATGCTAATTAGCATACTACTTCATTCTCATCTAAGCCACTGCCATATTATCCTTGAGGGTGAAGAGAATGTCAACCCAAGTTATGAGGGTTTTGTCTACCTCTTGCACCTTAGAGACTCCTGGTAAGTAGGATAGTACTGATGGGGAATTTTGGCCATAGACAACCTCGACATGATTCATTTGAGTGGCACATGATAAGTTGTATTATACCCTAATTCTGCTAGAGGTAAAAACTTGACCTATTGGGATTATTACTATGAATTTAAGAACCACAAATATGTTTCCAAGAACTTGTTCACATATTTAGTCTAACCATTAATTTTTGGGTGATATGCGATGTTAAGATTCAATTGTGTGCCCTAGAAAATAAACAACCATTGTTAGAAATCGTTAGTGAATGTGGTTTAAATATACCATGGAGTTTAAATATAGTATCCATGAATACTTCAACGACCTTAGAGGCTTTAAAGGGGTGTTGTAGACCATAAAATGAGCATATTTGGAAAGACAATCAACCACAACCATGATGACAAATTTATTTCCATATTTTGGTAACCCCACAATGAAGCCCCTAGAAATGTCAGACCATACAATTGGTGGAATGGGAAAAGGTTGCATTTTTCCTGAAGTTTTTACTATCTCTCCCTTGTGTTGTTGGAAAATGACACATTCTACCACAAATGTGTGGATGCCCTTCTTCATTCCTTCCTAAAAAAAGATTGTTTGATCCTTTCATATGTTTTATGAAACCCTAAATGACATGTTATGGGAGAGGAATGTAGTTTAGATAACACCTATGATTTAAATGTAGACTGCTTCTTCAAATAAAGACACCCTTTATAGTGAATCTCTTCATTTTTCCAAGTGTATCCCTGATATGCATGGGGTTCCATTTGAATTTGTTGGATCATGCTAGTGATCTTGGGATTTGTTTACCATTCGTTGCAGAAGTCAATAAACCAATATACTACTATGAAAGAGATTGAAAAGAAAGAAACTTCCTCTTTATAATTCTAAGAGATAGAATCTACTACCATATTCTCCTTTCCCTTCTTATAAATTATCTCATATTCATATCCCAACATTTTGGTGACCCATTTTTTCTACTTAGGGAAAGAAATCCTTTTCTCCAGGAAGTATTTCAGATACAATGATTGGTTTTCATAAGGAAATGTTTCTCTAGTAGGTGTGGATGTCAAATATCCATAACATGAAATATAGCCATCATCTCCTTTTCATAAGTTGATTTCCCCAAGTGCTTCTCACATAGATGTTTGTTGGTAAAATACAATGGTCATCCATATTGCATGAGTATTACTCTAATTCCTTTACCTAAGGCATCACATTCCAAGACAAAGGTCTTGGTGAATTTAGGCAGAGTGAGTACTAGGTTTGTACACATAACATTATTCAAGACCTGGAAGGTCCATTTTAGATTGTCTTTATATATATATATATATATA
>JZKD02S2408501.1:269300-280350 GCA_000966675.3 Picea glauca
ATTAATATTTCTTAAATCATAAAGTATGGATAATTATTTTATCCTAAGTTCTAAAGTTGGGGACAAGTGGGGACAAAGTAGCTCCCAACATGACAAGTGTCAAGTTGGGGACATGCATAAATATTGTTGGGACTTAGTTCATTTTTTTATCTTTCCATGATTCTTCCCATCATTCCTTCCATCATTCAGTCATCCATTAAATCATCCATGAGCATGCACACACCCATTGAGCTATCCTTCATATCTTCATGATTGTACCTGAACCACTATCCATAGCCTTTTTCTGTTGGTGTAGATGGTTAGCTTGGGAGCTATACTGAAGAAGCGGGTTGTCAGACCCGTGGGATATTGAAGAGGTGGGTTTTCAGGCTCGTGATAAATTCTTTGGGTGAGAGAATTGTTGGTAATTGATTTCCTGAAGGTACTAAACTGCAGCTGCAGTGCTCTGAGACTTCCTGTCTGGCCTGTTGTTGAAGCCGAGAAAGGAAGTGGGGCAATCGAAGGACTGTTGGGCAGAGAAGGGGCACACTTCATGGGTGGGACAGGCATGTGGGGAATGAGGTATTGTAGGTTGTTAGTTTGAGTTGGCACCTGAGACAAAGTCTTTCCTATTGTCTATGAGCCTTTAGCTTGGTTAGGAATCCCTTTACCCGGGTGGAGTTTAGTCCCAACTCGGGGGTGACTCATTGTTGAGAGTGATGAACAATGTGTTCTAAGGTTGGGAGGTTCATGGAAGGTATGCACGTAGTTGGTGAAATTCTTACCAAGATAAGTGCCAATTGTGTGATAAATTTACATGTTGCATTGTTATTTACATGCTTATTTTTATGGGTTATCATATGTGCGAATATAACTGTGTTTGTTTTTATGGGTATTTCCTGTATATGTTGCATGTATATGTTTACTTTTATTTCAGTTTGAATCCATGCATTTACATATGTCTTTGGTTGTTTACGCTATATATATATATATATATATATATATATATATATATATATATATATATATATATATATATATATATATATATATATATATATATATATATATATATATATTTTTTTGCAATAGTTCTGTGTGTATATATTTTAATTGCATACAGTTCGAAAATTTATGTGGCATAGCTCAGTTGGATACTGGGTATGTTATAGTATGTTCCATAGAGAGAATGAAAGAGTTGTTTGGTGTAGCGTGGCCCGACATGGATGGTTGGGGATGTTACAAAAATAGCCATTATCTCACCCCGAGAGACTTCTCACGGTCTTCCAACCTGGCTCTTCGACAATGAAACTTTAGATACAACCCCACAATGTCTTACAAGATTCTTTGGCAGATAAGGTAATAATTTTATTTTCCATATAGTCTGACCCCCTTTCTGCTCACTAGAGCTTGCAACATAAATAATAATCATATTCCCCCCAAATTACATGAAGGCCAACAATATATATTTCATTCCTTCCACTTGACACTTGTCACCTCCAAAAGAAACTTTAAGCCACTTGGTGACCTGTTCCCTATCCTTGGGAAGTTAGGATAAAATAATAATATATATGACATTACACTTTTCTCGAAAATATTATAAAATATTTCCTAAGACTTGTTACACATGGTTTTGGTCACTCTAGTGATGTCTCTACAAGTGATGTATTCAAGCTCCCACAAGGACTTTTTGCCTGAGAAAGGTGACTGTTGTCTTCTTCCAAAAAACACATTTTTAATATGAGTTCGTAGGCTGCCTATGTTACAGGGTGCGATAATCCCTCATTCTCACAGGCCACCCACACTTAGGGTGAAAACTGTTCACAGTCTACTCTATAGGTAGGGTGCGAACCTGTTTTTAAGATTGAATAAGAGAAGAGGTCACGAAGGTTCTAGAAGGGAATCTTCTAGAAAATGAGTTGGCATTCGCATGGTTTGCATCCTACTGACTTCTCAGATTTGGTGGGATCATCCTCATCCATCTAACCATCCCTCCTTCTCCTATATATTGAAAGGTTTCTCATGGAAAATGTTAGGCAAGATTGAATGAAGAATTGGTGAAAGGATTGTGTGAAGAACTATGCTTGGACAGAAGCTTGAAGAATCTATCTGGTCTATCAAGTTGTATTTAATCTTCTTCATGCAAATACAAAGCAAGTGTGTGTGTTGGAACCAAGGGTCAATGAAAGGAATCTTGCGACATCAAGGCGATCTGGTTGTATCTTCTTCTTTCATTTAATGTAATACAGCGGCATGTCCCTTTCCCATAAAATCACTCTTATTGTATTGCATAGCTCCTTGATCATATGCATAGGTTGACATTGAATATACTTTTCTATCTTCACTTTGGTTGGTTTATGTTGTCTTGGACCTGATTTCACAAGAGCATCGGAGTGAAGTGGGAACAACAGGGACCTAAGGAAGCGATATAAAGGTATGTCACTCATTCCTTCTTAGTAGTAGATTCAATGATTACAAATTAGGGAAAGAGTCATGTCATGTTCTGTATTTTTCTAAATCCAGGTGGATCTAGGGAGATCTATTAGTGTCCGTACCTACCAATTTATTCGATAAAAAAATTGGAGACTCCACTGGGGATACAACCCATTTTTGGTGGTTTTTGCTTGGCTATTTTCACTTAACCTACCATTTATCATTCCCATCAATCTCTAAGTCTTGAGGAGACCCTTACAGACTCCCTAGATCTAGAAGTTCCCTAAGAAGTTTTGTCTTTTTTCCAAAATTTGCTTGATTACAAACCTTCTTACATTGCACCCTTTTGTAGCCTACGAGAACCACTTAAGTTTGCACCATGTTTTTCAGTTTAGTGCGAACTTCTCACATTCTTCCTATGTCTAGCCTGCAAGAATCCTTGATTCTCACACTGTACCCCACTGCTAGCTTGCGAAGCCACTTGCAAAAATTTTGGATTAAGTGTTTTTTGTCCTCAGATGCCCATATTTGTTTGTGTGTCTAGGAAGAACTTCTATGTCCAGTGATTGAATGTTTCTTGACTTCAAATCTCGTGAATGATTAGTTTCCAAAAATCGAAAGCTCTTCTTGATCATGTTTTCTCAATTTTTACCTCCTGACCTTTTCGCAACAAGGGTATAATCTCCGGTTTTGAAATATAAGTTCTTGTTTGGTTGAGAGACTTTGATTGGTTTAAAATTTGAGATCAATTGTTATTTTCAATTACGTATTACTTGGAAAATTGTTACCCATGTGCATTTGAAGAGAATGGTCTTGTCAGTTTGTTATTTTTGTCTTCATTGAAAGATTGGTTTGGGTGTTTGTTGTGTATTTCTTTTTCGTTGGTTGCTTTTTTTTTCTTAGTTCCACCCATGTTGTTTGGTTTCTAATAAAAATTAAATACATTTTCTTTTTTAAGAAATTTTTTATTTGAAAATATTGGCATTCAAGTATTGAAAGAAAATGAATAGGGAATTTGCATTGTTCATGGTTGTTTGATATTACATTTCAGAGAAGATCATACATCGTAGTTCGTATTGTTCCAGAAAACTCCTCTTTCCCTCCTGTAAATAGGATTCATCGAACAAAATTTTTTGTATCATTCATTTCTATTTATGCATTGTTGGGTCAAAGTCTCACAGAACATCAGTTTCATTTCTGTCTCCTTTTGAGTAACAACAACCTTTAATAATATTGTGCAATTTAAAAATTTAACTAGTAACTTTTTCTAGGGCTCTTTTACACCAACATTAGCTAGGCTAGAGCTTTGGAATAGGCAGTGAGACACACTCTCCAAAGCACAAAGCACACAATAGTATCTTGTGATAAGGAGTGTCAAATTCCATTTACAACATTTTGTCCTGGGAAGCCCTTCTCACACAAGGGTCAAACCTAAGGTCACATTGAGATTGACAGAGTTACTCACCCCGCTTTGTTGATATCGATGTAGAGATTGCACATATTATGGGGGTCACTTGAAGGTATATCCACAATGATGAGTGGAAGCCTCTCACATTGATTTCGGGATAGATACCCTGCCCTTGCGTGTGTTTCGGACTATCGACTATAACCCCAGGCACCATTGTTGTTAGTGGAAACCTTAGTAGCCTACATTCTTAGGGTCCTACACAAGGTGACTGTGAAGGGGTAAGTCTTCACGGTACCTGGAATCGAAGTTGGCCAAACTCACTCAGGCTCCTTGGAGGGTATACCCATGATTATGTGTGGGAGCTAGCACCAGGGTGTAAGTTCGTTAAGCAAGTCATCAACATAACTTTTCAACCCTATCCCAGCCCCTTCTTGTCTCATCGTCGCGACGTTGGATTTCATCACCAAATAGTGACTTCGGAATTGGAAGGTCTTGTTTGCTTGGTTTTAATTCCTAGATTTTACTAGCGCATGTTGTTTTTTTACCCAAGTTGGCCATATAATTTCTTTCATAAGTTTCTAACTCGATCACAATTGACCCTCCACATCGTTCACATAGGATGCAAGGCTTACCCCCAGAAGATCTGGAAGGTTCTCAACCCTTGCCTACCAACTCACCGGAGGGCTCTCCTCAATAGAGTGAAGTCCAAGATGTTGCCACTCCACAATTGGAAATATCTAAATCTCTAGAACGGTTCCGAATTACCAATTCTCGAGAGGACTTTTGACGTCCTCCTAACTCTGGGAGATGTATTGTGCGAGTGAATTCTTTCGAAGATTTAGTTATTTAGTTTTTTTGATCACCAACTAGACCTTTCATAGGACTTGAGGGTCAAGATCCTTTTTGGACTACTGACATTTTTAGACGGGATATATTTGGCTCAGGAGCAAGCATTGATATCACTGTCACACCCAAGCGGCTCGAAACATCTAATCCAAACGCAGTACCTTTTACTACTGCCTATTATTTCCCTGGTATAGACGCTCTTCCAATTGACCACATCTTGACTATCCCTCTACAAACGATCCATTACACAATGGTCCCAGATACTACGAGTCCTCACACCAAGATTAATGTGGCTATCCAAGACCCCATTGGCACACCGCTTTCACCTAGATTCACCCCAACACTTCCGCACGAATATCATGTGTTGAATGCTTCTATTCCCGCTCCTATGCAAATCACATCCAGGACTCCTGGTGGTTCCACTCCTTCTAGGCACCATCTTACCGGTTTCATTCCGACACTTCCTCCACCCCCTTTCAGAGGACCTCTTCCATCCTCTATCGGAGGCATTGATCCTAGTGGCACCATCCCATATTTCACACCTAATTACCAGATTCCTATTGGTGGAGAATTTCACCAAGGAGGCCAAACTCAACCCCCTTTTGCAGGACAAATCCCAATTGGGACGCAGCCCCCGATGGGAGGGAAACCCCCACCGACCCCACCCTATGGACAAAACATACCTCCATCCTTGGACCAGTATTGGAATTATCTTATACAACATAATCCTCAATCGACTGGGGGGAAACAGCCTCAAGCTAACTCTGTCATACCCCCTAGTATAGGCCAACCATATCTAGGCACGTCTAATCCTATTTGGGGCTCGAACAATCAACTCCATGCCCTTGTTCAAGGATACAACCCTACAAATTACTTTCCCCCACACCAACAACCAAATTTTCCCAGATCTTCACATTATATGCAGACTGGTTATGGTACCACTGGTTTACCAACGAGCCTACCCCCCCAAAGTCCCTACTACCCACATGTGAATAGACAATTACCTTTCTTATCCACCCTGGACCTCCCGGATTTGTCGAGGATTTTAAATGATCTGATCTGTCACTCTCCTCAATGGTCCACTATACTGCCCAAACTACCATCCAACATCCCTAAATTCGATGGTAAACTGGGAGAGAACCCGAACAATCATGTAATGAATTTTCACCTGTGGTGGTCATCCAAATCCTTGATGGATGACTCTATTCGTTTATGCCTTTTTCAGTGAACCCTCACAATTTTCGTCGCGAAGTGGTATATAGAATTACCATGAGGCTTCTTCACTGACTTCAACACCCTCGCTATGGATTTCCTCACCCACTGCCAGTTACCGATTTTCTACGAAACGGGAACCAAGATTTTGAGTTCTTTCAAACAAACCAAAGCCACTCATATCTTTGATCACATTCATGAGTGGCGACGGAGACGGCATCTCATCAAACTCGAACTCCCCGATCAGTTTCTGGTAGAATGGTTCATGAAATCATTTGTGAATGACATCGCTCATGACATCGCCATGGGTGGAGTTTTCATAGAAGAACAACAATCAGTCGTGCTCAATACCTAGACCTCGTTTACTCACAAACATGTACTCTTTACGACTTACTCCCTGATGCACCTCGCCCTTCTACTTCTACTACTTCAACTACTCCTGCTGCTTCTCATGTAGATGACGGTGTGATTGGCACTTTCCATGCCCAACCTCATTTTGTCCAAACCTCTAGCAACAACCCCAAATCCATTTCTTCTAATGTTCAAAATGCTTCATCTCCTACCCCTCCCACTGGCAAGACTTCTGAGGTAAACTCTATTCAATCTACCCCTGTCGGAAAAAATAAATCCAAAAAAGGAAAGGGTTAGACCAAGGAGGATAAAAATAATCCACAAACTGAGAAAACCAAAACACCACCTGTTGACGATAGGGATAAGATAAAACCTCGATACCCTTGTCTTATTTGTGGTGATGATCACTACACTAAGGATTGTCCACGACGAGCCGAGGTTACTAAGTTCCTTCAAGGGACCATGAAACCCCCCACTCCGGCCATATTGTCACAACCCTTCCCTTCTCAACAATAGGCCCAATTGGTCATTCATGACCAACCTTCCACCTCCAATACATCCTATGTCTTAATGTGTACAGGTGATTCAAAGAAGAATGACATCACACTTACCACTCGAGCCAAAGATTATCCTTCCTCCAAAGAGAAGGTTGATGCAATACCTCCTTCATTGGTCCAACCATATCCCACGACTCCACCTACCAACGGTCCTCTTCATCTCGAACGACCGAGCCTAGAAACAGTTCTTCGACCTCCTCCAAAGGGTGTTGTTCGAAAATCATCTTTCAATCCCATGCACGTGCTGCCCAGAACTACAATATTGTCGAAGATATGGCTCAAGCACCATATGCAATGTCAACCCTAGAAGTCCTTCAGATTTTTCCTATACAACAGAAGGCAATGTTGAAAGATATTGGTGGAATCGACCACATGGATACGAATTTAATAATTTTTTACTTGGAAGATCACATTCCAAGGTTACCCCCTCAACTTGCATTCCAAATACAAGTTATTGTCTCTGAAAAAAACATTTGTAGAATGATTATTGATGAGGGTGCCTCGACTTGTGTCATGTTTATTACCTGCTGGAAAGCCATCGACTCTCCTCCTTTGACTGAATCCCACAACACTCTCAAAGCCTTCAATGGCTCTGATTTTAAGCCTTACGGTGTCCTCTCTTCATTGCCTATTACGTTAGAAGGCAGAATGGTCCAAGTTGAAGTGGAGGTATTTGACGCTCCTCTCGATTACAACCTTCTACTTGGTCGTAGCTGGATTGATTCCATGCGTGTAGTTGTGTCAACTCTTTTCCGTTTTGTGCATTTCCCACATCAAGGAAAAGTAGTTACTATCGACCAATTGGCCTTCTTTCACTCTGATGCACGTACCGACAATGTACCATTCATTGCAAAACCCCCCCCAGATACGAGAACGTTGGTGTGGGTATTCTTAAATATTCCTCAGTAATGGGTACTTTACCCATCCCACCACCTGATGTTCCACATCCGTTTGTCTCCTCGATAAAAATAATCTCCACCTCTATTCACGGAACCCCTACATCTTACGACCCATGGATGGTACCCAACCCCGACGATCATCTTCGTTATGGTGATGAAATGCCTTTGAGTTTGGTCGAATCCGCTTATCAAGCCATTCAATCGGAAACCCTTTCTACCCCCTCTCTTGGTGATTTATCTCCAAATCCATTCCGCATCATTTTTCCCACGGACAAGATGATTATGTCTGTTATGTCCATGGAAGACACCCCTTGGGACAATGGACATCATTGTTCCATCCTCTTCCTGGACAACACACCATCGAGGGTTACCAATGGATCTCAACCACGTCGACCATTGTCGTCATTTCTACCATTCCCGATTTTACACACGATATGTTCTACGAAGGGAACTTAAGTAATATCTCACCTGGAGTTATTGAAAATGTGCATATTGGAGCTTCGTGTTCCCATGACGAAGTTGTCACCTACAAGTCTCTTTTCCAAGAATTTCATGATGTCTTCGCATGGAGCTATGAAGAAATGTTGGGGATTGACCTCGACATTGTGGCACATGAAATTAAGACATACCCGGGGGATAAACCCGTCCAGCAATGACTTCATCCGGTCCACCCACATAAAGCAGCCGCTATTAAGCTTGAAGTTGAGAAACTTCTCAAAGATGGCTTTATTTACCCTGTGGCTCTAACTGACTAGGTTTCCAATCTTGTTTTGATTGACAAGAAACAAGGCACAATCCACGTGTGCGTTGATTATAGGGACATTAACAAAGCTTGTCCTAAAGACAACTTTCCTACCCCCTTCATTGACCAGATCATTGACGATTATGCCGGAAGTGAAATCTTCTCTCTGATGGATGGTTTCTCCGGATATAATCAAATCAATATCATACTCGTGGACCAACACAAGACCACTTTTATTTGTCCTTAGGGCACTTTCGCCTACCAGAAACCTCCATTTCGTTTAAAGAATGTCAGCGCAACTTTTCAACGTGCTATGTCTTATGCCTTCCATGATATAAATCACATTGTGCAGCTGTATCTCAATGACTTACCCTCTCATTCCATGCATCGTGTAGATCATCCAATACACCTCCACGCCATTTTTCTTCGATGTCATTTTTACCATATACGCTGGAATCCACACAAATGTGTTTTTTGCGTAGAATCTGATCGACTTCTATGCTTTATTGTTTCACGTCAAGGGATCAGGGCAGATCCTTTGAAGATCCTTTGAAGGTCGAGGTGATTCTCAATCTTCCTCCTCCTTCCTCACTTCGCCAGTTACAAATTTTGCAAGGGAAGGAAAACTTTCTCTGTCGTTTCATCCTGAACTATGCTGAGATAACTCTTGGATTTACGCGACTGCTCAAGAAAGGTACTAAGTTCGTATGGGATACCACTACCAACAAAGCTTTCGAGGCTTTGAAACTGTCTTTGACACATACCCCTTTACTCTTCCCACCTAATTACAGTCAGGATTATTTCCTTTACCTTGCAGCCTTAGACTATACCATCGCTATGGTTCTCGTCTAGGAGGATGACTCTCATGATGAACATGTCATTTATTACTTGAGTCGAAGTCTCACGAATTCCGAAACCAAGTATTTACATGTTGAAAAACTGGCCTTGGCAGCCGTCCAAGCCGTTCAACGTTTTCGACACTATATTCTCTTTAGCAAGACTATGGTAATTTCTAACTGCAACCCTATGCAGCACATTCTTACATGCCAATTGCTAGGGAGAAAATACTTCAAATGGATCGCAATACTCCACGAGTTTGACTTATAATTAAAATGCACTAAGTCCAAGAAATCCTTGATGTTTTCCGAGTTGATATGCGACCTCCCCTGCTTTGAGATGAAAAATGTAGCAACCGATTCATTACCCGATGAATCCCTTTTCCTGATTAGTTATGATGACCTTTGGTACAGAGATATCATCATATATCTCCAGACCCAGACTTTCCATCCCACTTTGTCAAGAATTTACCACCATCGAATATGCTACCAAGCCCATTAGTATATTATCCTCGGTGATACTCTTTATCGTCGTGGGATGGACTCCATTTTTCGGCGCTGCCTCACATTTGATGAAGTCGAGAAAGCCCTCAATGACTGCCATTCTGGAGCTTGTGGTGGTCACATGTCTGGGTATGCTTCTGCCCAGAAGATCTTATGAGCAGAGTATTTTTGGCCTTCTTTATTCAATGATTGTATAATTTCCATCCAAAAATGCCACGCTTTCCAAACCTACAACAATAAAATACGATCACACCCTGCTCCTCGACATCCTATGGTCTCCGTTGGTCCTTTTGTGAAATGGGGTATCGATATCATGACATGTCACCCTCACTAGACCGAGGGGAATGGATACATTATTGTAGCCGTAGACTATTTTACAAAATGGGTCGAGGCGATGCCAACATTCAACAATACTGGAAGGACTGCAACATTATTCATATTCAATCACATCATTGCTCATTTTGGTGTTCCTCATGCTATCGTTACTGATCATGGTAGCCACTTTAGAAACTTCATGATGTTTGAAATCACTGAAAAGTTGGGTCTTCTCCATGAAAACTCAACACCCTATTACCCACAAGCCAACGACCAAGTCGAAGTAATAAACAAAGTCCTCATTACCATGCTTTGACGAATGATAGGGATTCACAAAATGAGTTGGCACATGATGTTGTTTTCAGCATTGTGGGCTTACCGGACATCCGTTAAGTCTTCTACCAGGTGTCATCCACAATTTTGGTCATCGTGATCATGTCATGGTGATGTTATGATGATAGAAAATCAAGCTCCTCATTAAGGACTCCTTCCTGAAAAAAGGTTGCACTTCTTCATTTCCAAAAATCATGTTTTGAGGACTGTTCGCAGGCTGCATATGTACTCTCCTGCGAGACTCATAAATTCCCGCAGGCTGCATTAAGCTTGGGTGCGAACTTCTCGCACTGTGCTCAAGGTCAGGGTGCGAACATCTTTTTACAAAGGAAAATGGATGAGTTATCGATTCTTCTAGAAGGGAATCTTATAGAAGGGTGAGTTGGTATTCAACTAGTTGTTCAGACGCTGGCATTCCAGATTTATTGGGATCATTCTTATCCTAGCAACTAACCTATTCTCTCCTATAAATTGATGAGAATACTCATGGAAAGGGTTAAGTTGGCAAAATAGAGAAATCTATTGGAGAATTGATGCATTATTGTATGGAGAATTGATGCTGCAGCAGATAGAGACAACAACAAGGTCATCACAAGTAGTAGATTTTCTTCATGCATGAGCAAGTGTGTGTGTGT
>JZKD02S2408501.1:353968-395068 GCA_000966675.3 Picea glauca
ATGGTTACTGCATTGGTTTTAGTATTTCCAAATTGGGTTAAATAATTGCATGTGCATGTGGATGCATCTGCAATAGCATTAGGAGCAGTGTTAACCCAACCAAGAGAAGGTGATTTAGATCACCCTATAGCATTTGCAAGAAAGAAGTTTTCATATTCAGAATAGAACTACAATACTACAAAAAGAGAAGGTCTAGCTATGGTGTATGATTTACAAAAATACAGACATTATTTGTTGGGACAACACTTCAAGATGTTTACAGATCATTCAGCCTTGAGATACTTAGTTAATAAGCCAATGTTGGGGGGAAGGATATGCAGATGGTTGTTGTTATTTCAGGAATTTGACTTTGAAGTTGTGGTGAAACCTGGAAGATTGAATGCAGGACCATATCACTTATCTAGGATAACTAATGGAGAAGATCCTAGTAACTTGGAAGACGACTTTATAGATGCACAATTTTTTTTAGTATAGATAGTTGATGAATATTTTTCTGGCATTATTGAGTTTTTGAGTACAAGATTTGCACCAAGAGAATTTACTACTACACAGAAGAAAAATTTGGTAGTCAGACCTGAAAATTATCAGTTTATTGCAGGTCATTTATACAAACTAGGAGAAGAAAACATCTTGAGAAGATGTGTGATGGAGCATGAAAGACCTATTATTTTGGCAGAGGCACACGAAGGAATTGCAGGAGGAAACCATGTAGGGAATCCTACTGCATAGAAGGTATTGTGTGCAAGATTATGGTGGCCAACATTGCACAAGGATTCAAAGGAATATTGTCAGAAGTGTGATGTTTGTCAAAGAGTTGGGAATCCATCCAAGAGTGATGAGATGCCACTAAGACCACAGGTTACTTTACAAGTGTTCGATAAATGGGAAATATATTTTTTAGGTCCAATTAATCCACCAACAAGAATATCAGGGGAGAGATACATTATTAGAGTGATGGAATACTTTACCAAATGGGTTGAGGAAGCACCAGTGAAGGATTGTAGTGTAGTGACTACAGCGCGCTTTTCATTTGAAAATGTAGTGACAAGGTTTGTATGTCTAAGAATACTGATTAGAGATCATGGGACTCACCTCATCAACAATATAATTGAGGCAATGCTTGAAGAATTGAAGATACGTCACCAAAAGAGCACTCCTTATCATCCTCAAGCAAATGGAATAGTGGAATACTTCAACAAGATTTTGGAGAATGCCTTAACCAAGATTTGCAATGTGAATAGGGATGATTGGGATTTAAAGGTACCAACAGTACTTTTGTCTTATAGGACTACCTACAAGAACCTAACAGGGAAGAAAACCTTCATATTGGTGTATGGACAGGAAGCAGTAGTTCCCTTATATTAATTGATACCAAGTATGTGCATTGCATCAATTACAGAGATGACAGAAAGAGGCGCAGTGTAGGAAAGATTGGATCAACTGATGCAATCAGAAGAAGATAGAATCATAGAAGGTTTTCATCAGAAGGTACATAAAGCAAAGGATAAGGCATGGCATGACATACATATCAAAAAGAATAATTTTAAGGTAGGATATTTGGTTCTCCTCTATGAGAGTAAGTATTTGCAACACCCAAGGAAGCTCAAAATGCATTGGCTAGGGCCATATCAGATAAAGTTTGTCACAGATGGAGGTGTTGTATAGCTGCAATACTTAGCAGGAAAATAAGTTCAAGGAATGGTGAATGGTAGTAGAATGAAACTGTATAGGGACAATCGACCTACTAACCCTCAATAATTGCAGTGTGACAAGTAGACTTGTACATATTGTAAATAGTAGGAGTTAAAAGAAGAAAAAGGAAGACAAAAGTAGAAAAATGAAGAAAAATCCAAAAAGAAGTAGTTACAAGAATAAGTGATATACATATAGTTGGGAATGGCAATGCACAACATATAGAAAATTGGTGTGACATAATTTAGAAGACTTCGCATAGAAAAATTAGATACCACGTGGTGAAAAGAATAAATAACCGGAAAAGAGAAAAACAAATGAATGAAAAAGAACGAACGTGTCAGAACATTAATGACAGGGTTTATAAAAAGGGAAAATATAGGAAGATTTTGACACTTAGTGATTTGTTAGCAACAAAGAACTTGAGAGTGTGAATAGAGTGTGATTGAGCAAGAGAGACAAGCATTCACACAAAAGGAAATAAATATGGCACCCACTAAGGTTGGCTCTCTCGGATGATTTGTAAGAGTGACCCAACAGTCAGGGAGGAAGAAGGAAAGAATGGAAGAACCAGAAAGTTTTGTGGAGCTTGAGGGTATTACAACATCAAAGATTGGATCTATCAGTCCAACCAAGATAGAAGAAGAAATATCAACTGCAGAACAAGTGCAAGCGAGTCAGAGCGTGGAAAGCCCTAACACTGGGGAAAACCATAATCCTGAAAACCCTACAGAAGTGGAGGAAATGGAGAAAAAAAATATAAATTCATCGCAGAGGAATTCCTGATCGAATATTAAAGGCCGGCAAGAAATAGAGGGAGAAGAAGAAGAAGAATTTGCAGACAATGTTGAAGAAGAAAACCCAGTTGTGGGCCATAAGAGGAAATAACCAGGTGCAGTAGAAATCACTTTAACTTATCTCCCAGATGTTGTAGTTGCAGTGGAAGACATGCTTGGGAAGGTGCCAAAGTTAAAATATGTAGATCATGATGTAAAAAATGCAACAAAGTTTCCTGACCTTGCGCAGGAAATTTACTTGGAGAACAGAGGGGATGTAGGACCCTTAGGGAAACCCATTTTGGATCCTGCGCAGTGGATCATAGGTTTATACAACTCAAGCATTATGAACCTCTTGGACATATCACATTTTGGGTGCCATAAGAATGTGGGATTCTGTGTGAAGCAATGCTAGCCAGGGTACATGGAGGTATCCTATGGATGGACAAGTCAGTCCCTATAGATGTAGATATCATAGCCAAGATTAAAAGGTTTCCTACCAATAGTGTAAAATCGTAAGACTTCTTGGAGAACAAGGAAAGGGACAAATAAATTGTAGAAGAAGTTACAACGCAGTTTGGGATAAACAGGGGAACCAGGGGAATAATCATAAAGGATATCAAAGACCCTCTGATGAATTTTTCCACCAATCCGATGGCTTGAAAATTTTTGAGTAAGTTTAGAAAGGAAGAGGCCCCGACAAGAGTGATAGTAGTAGTCGTGCAGTGTGCAAAGGGTGTACTATTTAGCTAGGCGCCCTATTTGTTAAACCATTTTTTGATAGATTACATGGATGCGCAGGATAATGGGACAAAACTCCATTATTCCTGGTTATTTATATTGATATATTTGATAGGCTGGAAAGAGCCCAAATTTTCAACCTTTCTGGACAGAAAAGGAAAATGCTATGTAGTGTGGTATGAAACCTTATGCCAGGAAAAACACAATAAGAACCAATAGGCGAATAACATAGTATTTTCAATTTTATTGTAAGATATGAAGTAGAAGACAACCAATGTATGGAGGATCCCAATTGAAGTAGTCCAGGAAAATGAAGGGATTGTGAACTTTAAAGCTTCAAAACACCATATGTGGATTCAGGCTAGAAGGGATCCAAAGAAGAAGTGGTTAGAAATGAGGTATTTCACATCATGTGAAGAAGTAGACTGGATCTTGAAGGACTGGCCTATGGAGTGGAATGTCCCAGTCACACAGAAGAAAATAACAAATCATAAGGATCAAGAAGAAGAAGGAACATTAAAAAATATAGGAAGTTCAATAGATAATACAAGGAAGGCTACAGAGTGCGATCAATCCTTAGGAAGTGGCGCAACAAGAAAGAAGCCAAGAAAGAAAGATATTGTGTCAAGGGTAGAAGTAAAAGGGGATGGCATGACGGGAGATAGCTCTCATCCAAAGGAGGTACAAGATGATGATGCAGAAAAGAAGAAAACTAAGGTACGGACCTAAATCCCAACAAAGAAAAGGACTAGAAAACAGGAGGGAGAAATAATGAAGAAGATGAAGTACCACAAGAACCCTCCATTCCTTACTATTACAGAAGATGATGCAAAATTAGTCGCAGATAAAGTACAGGATAGAGGGGAGAATGCACTACTTGCAGAAGAGGCACAACAAGAGGATATTATGGAGAAGCTAGTAAAAGTACATGACATCCTACAGAAGTTGCAACTAAATACAATGCATCATCCAGTATTGGAGCAGAAAGAAAAATCACAGGAAGCATTAGCACAGAAAGAACAAGAAGATATAGTGCAGACAGTCGTAATGAGAAGTGACAGGTTCAACGTCACACAAGATATGTTTGCAGTATATGAGAACACAATGAAGAAACTAGTGAAAGACATAGAACATCTGGAATTGGTTATGGAAAACATACCCATGAAGGCATTATACGGTTTACAAGCAAGCGTAATGCAAGAGGTTCAGTCTAGAGCTAGGGCGGATGCCACCAACCTAGCACTCAATCGAGAGGTTAAGTATATTTTGCAAGTGAATTGTGAGCATTTCACACTAGATAAGGAGGAGGAGAAGTAGCGCATAGAAAAAGAAAGAAAAGAAACTTGCAGAAGTATACTTGAGCATACTAGAATGCACATAGGCACTGGAGGTAACAGCAGAAGAGAAGATACAAAATATTGTGAAAATAATGGAGAAATACAAACAAGAGATAATAGACTTAACTCATATGTTCCTCTCAGCCATAGACGTTGTTGCTATTATACCTTCAAAAACAGGTCACCCTCAAGATGGAGCTCAACTCCACCAGGGAAAAAACGGTCCTAGTGACAAGCTATGGTCTGAAACTCAACAGAATTTTCCAATCCTAGGTGTCATTTCTAAAACTATCCCACAATCCCTCACTCCCCACGCACCTGTCGCACCCAAGGAAATGTGCCCCTTCTCTACTCACCAATCCTTTGACTGCCCCACTTCCCTTCCCAAGGTTACCAACAACAGGTTGGACAGGAAGTCTCTGATCCATGTGACTAATGATCAACACACCAGGGAACAATTCTTAGCAAAACTCTCTTCTAGAGAGTATGCTCACAGGTCTAGAAACCACTCCACAATAGCCAGTCTCTCACCTTGAGAGACTTCTCATAATCTTCCAACCCAACTCTTCGACAATGAAACTCTAGATATAGCCCCACAACTCCTTACAACCTTCTATGGTAGATAAGGTAATAATCAGATTTTCCATACATTCTGACCCCCTTTCTGCTCACCAGAGCTTGCAACATGAATACTAATTGTAATCCCCCCAAAATCCACCAAGGTCAAAAATATATATTGCATTCCTTCCACTTGACACTTGTCACCTCCAAAAGCATATTTAAGCCACTTGGTTACATGTTCCCTATACTTGGGAATTAGGATAAAATAATAATATATATGACATTATACTTTTCCCGGAAATATTATAAATATTTCCTAAGACTTACTACACACACACCCCCCCCATGTTTCCATTTACGGTGGAGTAGGCTCCCCATCTCTTTTTGTCTGAGTCATTCAGCACGCACCGATGCCATATTATATTAATATTCATGATTATATTTACATGGATAGGCGCATTGGCCTATCTGCATCCAAGCTCACCACCCTCATAATCACACGGGATCTCTAGACTCAAAACATAATCAGTCATATTAACATATATATAACTCAGTGTCATTACCGCGCACTAACCCAATTGTGCGCAACATGACGCAATGTATGCACTTACTTAGGTGCATGGAACGCATAGACCGTGTGCACCTTGTCTTTGTTAACACTTTTTCGTGCACTACTTTGAAGCGTGCAACACCAAATCCAGGTGTCATTGGCTCATCAACCTAAATGTTCATTACATTTACACTTGGTACAAATCAGCTAACCAACATATATGTACAATTACAAAGGGTTTAGGATCAAGGAAACTACATCAAAAAACCTATCTTAATCTCCTATCAAATGAGAATTCTAAAGTGGTAGATTCAAGCATATAAAAGTAGGTTCAAATGTATACAAGGTAGCCAAGGAAAATTTCAATAAAAATGTTGTATCCATGGTAAGGGGAGAGTTTTGGAATTCTCTTCAATTGAAGTTTGAATATGAGGTCAAGTAAAGTTTGATGATCATTCGGTCATTCCTACTTGCACCAATCCACTGGAGTTAGTTACTATCAAAGTTTCCACTAAAATACCAACAAAACTATTGGTACTCAAGTCTAGAAACTAGTAAAAAAGTTTGTTACACAATAGGTATTTTGTTATACATGGATTCCTAACTTGTCTTATATAGGGGAAACTTGTTCAAACATTAACTTTATTTTCCTATAAAACTACACAATGACATCTCTCCATTCATAATTTTGGGTTGATTTTAGTGAGAAATTTTATATCCTATACATTCATGCATTCAATTTATATCAAAGTAATGCAATTAACCAAATATAGTGTACCATGTTCAAAGTTTTTGCTACCTTGGGTAACTATGGATTTGGTGGTTTTAAGCTTTGACATATCTAAGGCATGGAAAATATCATTTTCATTTGTCTCCTTATAGTAAAGAGTATAGGCTCATGTATATTTAGGTATTTAAACTTTAATTTACAAAACATTACAAACTAGATCTTCTCATGTTTTATGGTGAGTGTATTTAATTCACCATCTCTAGCTAGAAAGTAATTCCTATTGATATGTTTAGTTGTAGAGAAGGTCGTGTAATATACAAATTTTCAGGGATGGCCCCCCCAAAGGTCAAAACATAGGGAGTTCAAAACAAGCCAAACAAGGACAGATTAAATCCAATTGTGTGTCGACAAGGCCATGTTAGCCACCATGGTCTTAGTGGCTACCATGAATAGATATTGAAGGTGATAGTAGGAAAGGGAATATTTTACATCTAAAAATATACTAGCCCTACTAACCCAAACTCGGTAAGTGAGGCCTGACCAATATGAAATCCAAAACATTGAGTCCAAGTAAACAAAGATTGGTGACTAGTACTCTTCTCGTAAACATTTATTTGCAAACTCTGAAAATTTTTACTTGTTCATTACATCTTTATGTTGTATGGTTGAAGGAGAGGGAACATGCCTAGTTAGGTTTTGTTGTCAAAATAATCGTAACAATTTGTAGCTTTGTAGGTGATGGGAAAGATAAAAAAATTGTAGAATGAAAAAGCACCTAAAAAAGGATACCCAAATGAAAGAGAAAATATATAGACTTTAAAAAAAAAGTATTAAAAAATGCATGAACTTATTCGAGAGTTCCTCCAAGCTCCACTAATATAACAATTTCAACCTTATTAAAGAAAAAATTAACACATCACTAATAACTTAAATTGATATACAAATTCATAATAGCAAAACATAATTGTCTACCCATACATTTTAACAAACTAATATCATTAGAAGATAATAGCACCCAAAGGTGATGATCCTAGTGTCATAATAGAAAAACATAATTGTCTACCCATACATTTTAACAAACTAACATCATTAGAAGATAGTAGCACCCAAAGGTGATGATCCTAATGGAATAAAATCTCAAATTTCATTAAACAACAAATAAAGCATAATTAGGTTCCCACCTAAACACAGGGTGCAAAGGAGCATAGTGCTACGAAGTACACAATGAAAAAATCCGAGACTCCTATGGGATGGCTCTTGGATGGATTTTTATTTTAATAACCAAAGCTAAATATAGAAAATTCACAAAAAAATATAAAAATGCTCAATTGAATCCCGTGGTTTTACAAGTAATATTCATGAACTTTGACTGAACTATAAGGTTATATTGCTTTTGGTTGGATGACTATAGTTCAATAGGATAGGCGTAACTCTTCACATGTGAAAACTCATGGGAAACCTTGGGGTCAGTGTGATATAACTCAATGTACACTCAATCTACATGTTATTAAAAAAATGAATTCAAATATATAAGGTCTAAGAAGTATTCCTCCATTAAATTAAGTATATCCTAAGTGTTTTTTAAAAGTAGAACAAACGTTTATATTCATTCAAAATATGGTTGTGCCGAAGCTAGTAGCAATTAGATTTAGTGAAATTCAGGGATTGCATTAAAACTATACATATTTCTAAAATAATTACACTATATTCTAATGCCTTCTCCAAATAGGAGTTACAAGTGTTTCTATTAGTGATTTGTTTGACAAATTGACACAAAATACTTACAACTTGAAAGAACATTCAATGAAATTCAGGGGTGGACACCACCTTGAGCTTCATGCCTCTCTTCTAAATGAGGGGGGCTTAGTTCTTCAATCTCCATGGGATCGCGATTTTGGAAAAGTATTTCATCCTCCATTAATCATGCTTGCAATGAGTTTCTGGAACTGTGGTTATTAGAAGTGAGAGAGAGAGAGAGAGAGAGAGAGAGAGAGAGAGAGAGAGAGAGAGAGAGAGAGAGGGGATCCAAACGCAGAGAGTGCCTGAGTGATTTCTTCATCCCTGCAGAGAATCCTTTGAACCTCTTTCAAATATGGATTGTCCATGATTGTTTTTTAAATTCCTTTCAAAATTAAATTGGAGTGGAAAATACTCGACTAGACAAACCCCAAACAAAAGTTCCTATTGTCAATCTTTTGAAAAACTAAAAGGACCAAAACAACTATGTTCTTACTATTCCAAAATGTGTCATAAAAAAAACCAGAAGTAACAGGTACCAAGAAGAGGAACCAAGAGACTAGGTTTGGGTTGGCCAAAGTGAAAGGAGTTACCCACATTGAAGACCAAACGTGACCTGATGCCACCTCCCATGGACACCTCTACACAGTCTCAACAAGAAACACATCATTCTCGCACCAAAGTTCCTTAATTACCAGGCTCGCTCTCAGGTATCCTGTTCCCCTAATTGTAGGCCAAATCAACCAGAGAAAAACCCTAGGTGAGTTGCATGGTCGACAATGTCCCATATTTCGAGTGTGAATTCATTCTTATGCATTGAATTACCATGAGGGGCGCCTGTCGAACCAATTGTCGTAGCTTCGAAGGCCACATGCCATCCTTCCCAAACCGCTTCTAGTTGTTGATTAGAAGTCAGTGCATATTGAGAAAAGGTGTCATTAAATGTTGTCATGGGATTGAGCTAAGGTTAAGAACCTAGTTTTTAATTAGAATACCAGAGCCTAGGGAGAAGGCCACCTTGACTCAATGGTTCTCTTTATCATTCAACTCCCTTTCTATGTGATAAAACAAGATCTTATCAAAATGGGAGAGGATTTGTTTGATTATATAGATGAGAGAGTTCAGCTTGTTCCCCCCATGTTAGCTTGATCAATCATTGCTTTAATAACTCGTATAGAGTCTCCAAGCATTATCATGGTTCTAATACATTCTTCCTTTGTGATGATGAGATCTCTCCACAACAAGTAAACCTCAACGACATGTTTGAGACATTTCCAAACCCCAGGCACAGTAAACAACCTTGTTTCCTCTAAGATTATAGAGACTCCCCACACCTACCACCCCTAAGTAAGCCTAAGTCTTAACCATAAAACCTAATAATCAACTTAAAAGTAAAATGTTCAAACAATAACACATCTTCAAATAAAGTAATAAAGTGATTAAAGGAACCCTAACCAAATAGCCCATTGTTCTAGAGTGAAATCCCATTTTTTTCCAAAGTAAATCACTATCTTTGAGTTCAGTTCTTATGATAAGAGTTAGGTGGTGCTTCCAAATAATTAATTGGATGTAACTTCAACTAAAATTAATAGTAGTAAGGAGTAACTTTGTGATTTTAATAACATTATTAGCTTAGCGTATAAAAATCGAATGTTTACCCACTTTAGAGACCGGGATGGGCCCTCCAATTCAAAAGGATAAGTAAAGACATTGACTTCTTTACTAAATTTGTAACATGCATGTTCCCCAAATGAAGGAGTTGTCCACAGCACATGGCGTCTAAAAAACGATAGTATGGATTAATAATTACATAATCATTTCATCCTAAATGTGGATTTCATATCTTCTAAATCCCAAAAACTAGCAAATGCCATTAAGAGATTAGTTAATGGTATATCTTCTAAGATGTGACTTGTTGCCATGTGTAAAGATGTTTAATTAGGAATGTGAAAGGGAAAGTGGGTTGCACGGTTTATTTCTAAGTCTTATCTTGATTCTTTAACTTTTCAATGTTCCATGTGATATTACTTTCTAYAGAATTTTRAGATGAGAACAAGGGAGGGAGGGTTGGTTCTCTGGTGAGGCAACATGTGGACCATAAGTGGGTAGCCTACTTCTACCATGTAAAGTTGTTTCTCCGGTGAGGCAACACCTTGACTCTTTAACTTTTCAATGTTCCATTTGATATTACTTTCTACATTATCTTCTTGATGTTCGAACAAGGGTTCAAATCAAGGACATGTCTACCTTAAATTAATATTTTGTTATGCCTTGTAGCATGTTTATCAACTTAAAAACTTAAATGTTTACAAAAATCTAAAGTATTTAGATTYCATCCATAACGAAATTATTTTTATAAAATACAACTTTTTCTCCTTGAGTGCATATATATAGAGTTTAAAATTATATATATAGAATGCATATATATATATATATATATATATATATATATATATCAATTGGTCATTCGAATTGACATAATGTGATGTGAAAATAATAACAATTGAGATAATGTGATATATATTTCACATCACATTATCTCAATTGGTATTATTTTCACATCACATTATGTCAATTCGAATATATAATCTTAAAATAGATATTATATTTTTATTTTATTTTAATTAAAAATATCCAAATTAAAGATAGAATATTGTTAATCATAAAAAAATAAAAATAACATAAGTATCACATTATAAATGTTTCAGAGGATTTAAAAAAATCATAAAGAAAAATGTCAAATTTGAAAAAAAATGAATAGTTTTATATATCAAAAGATTTTCACCTTAGAAAAAAAATTGAACCTTTTAGAGAAAAAGTCTAGATTATGCAAAAAGGTCACTTAGGTCCTTTAATGAAATACATCAACTAAGGTGAAAAACATTAGAAATGTACATAACAATACATGGTGGATATAAGTTTTTGGTGGACACATTTTGGTTTAAAAACTTAAATATTTGAATATAAAGGTTTTGGTGGCTATAAGTTTTTTTGTTAGACACCTTTTTGGCTAAAAACTTAAATATTTGGATATAAAGGTTTTGGGTTCCTCTTATTTGTTACAAGTGATCTTTCACATACTAACTTGAGGTTGGATTGGATTCATGTTATTTCTTGTTTCAAATGCACTAAAAGTATTATGTGCATTTGGTACTAGGGCATGATGTATTTGGCTAATGCCTTGATTTGTATGTTTTGACCTGAGATTTGAGGAGGTAAAGAGGATTTTGATATGGTTTCGATTGTTGGGGATTCTTTTGGAGTTTTGATTGGAGAGAATCCTAAGATTCATTAGAAATTTTATTGGTGTCACAATGGGTGTAGACACCTCTTTCAAGAATATCTTTGTATGGAGTTTTGATTGTTAGAATTTTGGGGGAATTAGATATCGGAGATGTTGAAAATTAATGTGGGGGATAAGGTTCATGAAAATCTCATGGATTATGGAAACATGCCATTTTTGTGTAAGCAATGTCATATATATGGTCACATTGTCGTGGATTTCCCCGTGTCTTTTAATCGAAAGGTATGGAGGAAGGAAACCAGGGAAGGCTCTGTGAGAGAGTGTAAGCAATTTGCATGTGCTCAAGTAGGGATGAATCCAATTTAAGTCAATATTGGTGAGATTCTTGTTGAGGGTAATAGTTTGGGGATACAAATCTCAAAGGGATATCTATTGGCTAGTAAGGATGGTGTAAATGAAAGGGGCTTTGAATCTTTGGATGAGGCTAGGGTTTCCTTGAAAATGGGTGATATAGTTTTGGCAATGAATTTGGTCCTTGGAGAAATAAATGTTTCCAAAAATGATTAATTATCCAAAGTACCAAAATTTGTAAGGTCTTATAATATCCCTCTTGAGATAGGGGCTTTGTCAGGGTGGATCCTTTTAGTAGTAGTTTGGTCTTTACCCGAAATTACTAGTAAGTCTATTTTTTCTCCTCTGACCTCGTTCCTATATTAGAGAGTAATATTTTGGAATTGGGTAACGAGGGTGTTTAACCTATTCTTAGGGGGGATTTTGTTAAGGGGGGCTTTTCCAAAGCGTCTTTGCCTCATGTGTACTCTCGAATGGATGTTTCCAAACCTGAAAGGGATCCTCCTTCTGAGGTGATTTCCAACTTAGTTGTTTCTATAGAGGAGATTTTTGGGAGGGGTCTATATATAAATTGTGAGTCTTGCTAAAGATTATTGCAAGAGATGATCCCTATGAACCCACATCTTCTAGTAGATATTCCCCTTGGCCTAGGAACTAAAACCCTAAATGTCAGATAGGGGGTATGAGATTAGGTTTGGATTCAATATTGGGTTCTATTTATTCTTTTGTTGGGAGAAAATATTATTTGTTCCATGTCGAGAAAAAATCTAAAAGGTAAATTAATTAAGGTAAACAAAAGACTTTAAATGGGGTCCTTAGAGCAGGGATTAGCCCCGATCCTTCCTTGAGATGATTGTCCTTTATTTGAATGTTAGGGGTCAAGGTAGTCATTACAAAAGACAAGAATTAGGTTGACTTGGTCGAGGTGCATAAACCAATTGTTGTGTTATTGCAAGAGACTATGGGGGGAGGATATAGAATTGTGTCTTTATTAAGGAAATTTATGAAGGATTATGAGTTTCTATTTTTTGATGAAAATGGAAATTCTAGAGGGTTATTGACTACTTGGAGAAATTCTATCACACTAAAAAATTCCACTATGCTTGATTCAGGTCTTTGGATTGAGATCTTTCTCAAGGATATGGATTTTGAAGATTTATTTGATTAACATGTATGACCTATATGACTTGAGGAAACCTTTCTGGGATTATTTTTCTCTTTGGTTGTATAAAGCATGAGTTTGTGATTATGGGTGGGGATATAAATTTCATCTTATCCAAATTATAGGTTTGGGGTCTAATGATTGAGTGGACCCTCAAAAAAAAAAATTCAACCACAAAATAGAATCTTCGTGGTTAATAGATATGGTTCCTATCAATTTAAGCTTGACCTAGTGAAACAATGGGTTCAAGGATGATAGAATTTCAAAATGGATTTCTTACATTAGAGGCCCTATTCTCTACTATCAATAGAGTTAGATTATGGGTCGAAATTGGTGGTGTTGGTTTGTTATTATACTTTATGAGTCATCTACTCTAATCTTACCTTACTGTCATAGGTTGACCCAGGTTCAAATTTAACAAGCTTCCAACAGAATCCCTCTAAAACTATCATCCCCCCTGGTAAACCAGAAGGAAACGCATCACACAAGGTGTACTGCATAGTCTCACCCAAGATAGCTCTATGGGTGGATGCAATACTCAGGTGCTTGCAGCTTGGGAATGAGTGGAGATCTGTGGTTATACCTTGTGATCTTTATTTATCTAGTCTAACCTCTTGATTAAAACATTCATTCTTATTCATGCTCGTGGAGTATCAAATCTAGCTAGTTACTTCATTCATTCATCTAGCATTTAATTCTTAACAACAATACAAATGCATACATTCAATCACATAACACAAGTTTTACCGTGGTTCACCCCCTCCTGGGCTATGTCCACAAAGATTTGCTCTCAAGCTCTTTATTACGTCTCAACAATATATCACGTCGTGTGTGTTTACAGTCTTGGATCTTACAATCTCAACAGGATTCCCGATCCTTGTGAGGCTGACTAGATCGCATCAGGATCCTTAGCCTGCGATCTAACCCTTGAGATCGAGTTGCTCGATCCTTCTCTAGCTCAAAAACTTATGAAATATTACAGTTCTTACAACCCTTACAATTTTCGGACTCTCTCTAACTCCTAGGTACTATTGATCTCTTTATGTATCTATCTAACTCAAGTACCCCCTTAGGTCCTCTTCTCTCTATCTTTTCTCTCGCTCCTCCTAGACCTCCTAAGCATTACTTATATATATTCTTGGCTCATAATCCATTACAATATATTGCAAAAACACTAACCCTAATGTAATTAGGTCTCCCTTGCCTACATGCTCCTTTCTTCCCTCCATGATTCTCTCCCCAAAAATAGCCTTTTCCCCAGAATGGGTTTGCGTCCAATAGGCCCCCAACACTGACATGTGGCTTGTCCTGAGCCACCTATTCTTTATGCGCTTCTTCAACAACTCCTACTAGATTCTATAACTTGCCTGTGAGTTCCCTTGCTTGTGTTTGAGCCTGCGCGGTATTTTCTTTGAGTGCATCTAACACTTGCATTGTGATCTCCTCATTGATAATTTATGCGCACTCTTCCTATGTTTGCACCATGTTCTTATTTTCCTCCTCTGCCTGTGTAATGACCTCCGCTTATATCTCTTGGAGGGGTTCCATTTGAGCTTGTCGGTCCTTCTTTTGTGTCTGCGCAGCTACTAGCTCTGCTTGCAGCTTCTTCATGTCTTGCATTCCTTTGAGGTGCTCGGTGATCTTCATCGTTTTCTACCTCTGCTTGAGGTCCTCAATGGCTATGCTTATCTTTTCCTCTTCCTGATCGCAATGCTGGACCTATTGATATTTCTCTAGATTTTTCCATAGTTGTGTTTCCCTATTAAACAAGTGAACAACTACGTTGAATTGTCATTCCATTTCATCCATCTGTCTGGTTGTTTCTTTCTTCATTTGTTCCTTCACCTCTGTGGGAGTGGTAGGAATGCATTTTTCTCGGAGCTTCTCGATCTCCTACCTGTATTGATCGATTGTTTGCACAATCTGATCAATTTTCTGCATTGTCATGGGCTCTTCTATTTGCGCATTTTTTGTAATTTTGTCATAAGCTACAACCACTCCCTGCTCGATCCTATCTGCGTGATCTTTCTTGTCTTTGGTCTCGAGCTTGAATTTCTTGAGCACCAACTCCAACTCCTTTTTGTTGTTCTTTGCATGCTACAACTCTGTTGCATCTGTTCGTGCGTGCGACTGCACCTCCTGCGCAACACTAACTTGTAGTTTGTATAGTGCCTTGGTTGGTATATGCTTCATTAGAAACTATATTTGTGCCATATCTTTCAAGGGTGTCTAGGCTACAATCTCATTTGTGCGCAGCATGCTGGGTTTGATCTGGAAGGTTGGAATCGCATGTTCTATCGTCTGGATCATCTCATGTTCTCTCGGTGCAGCCTTGGCTCCTGCTTCTGATGTTGTGGGGAATGAACTTGTTCCTCCATCTACCCCTTGCGCTTCTTTGTTTTTCTCTAAGACATGCCTTATATCAGCCAGCTTGTCCTGAATTTGGTCCCTTTGGTGTTGGGTGTCTTCAAAGTCCTCAGCTGCCCGGTCGTGGAATCTTTAGGCCACGAGGTCTGTGTCATCCATAGTGATTGTATACTCGAGCAGATGCTTATGTGCCTTGGAATTTTTTTGCACACCCCCAATGTGTATGATCGGCCTCTTGGTTTGGAATTTTTCTTGTGGGGTAGCACTCAATGGAGTTCCTTATGTTGTCACAACCCCTTTTTCCTATTCTTTCAGTGCCTGGGTGGTGTCCTTTTTCCCGGCCTGGGTACCTTTATTTGGCATACCCCCCTTATTTTGTTGTGTCGGCTTCTGACTTGGCTTTGGCTTCTTGGGCGCAACTTTATCCACGACAGGTATTTGATCCTACCCTACATTTTCCTCCTTACCTGTGGGAATCTCTTGAGTCAGAGCTAGAACTCTCCAGTCATCGTGCCAATCCTTGATTTACATCTCTACATCTTCTTCCTTGACGCAGTATCGAAATTGTATCCATTCCTTCTCGTGATCCCTTTGCGCTTGGATCCATATGGTGTGCCTAGTCACCTTGAAGTTGGTGATGTCTCGGTATTGCATGACCACTTCTGGAGTAATTCTCCAAGTGTTGGCAATTCTTTCTTGGAGGTCATTGTAATACCTCGTGAACATGCTTGCATTTTTACTTTTGGCTTTGGGGTCCTAAGTGCTCCCCAATGATGTGTACCGCATTGCATGGAAACAACTGGCTTCCTCGCAAAAGTATGTGTACTAGGGATCCCTCCATACGATCAGGGCAATCAAGATGAGTAGCCAAAAGTAACGAAACTATGTCCCTAGATTATGTGCGTCTCTACAGTCCTCGAGGAACAGGTTTAACAAGTACGGGGCCCAGGTGAATAGTGCCCTCCACGCACTATGTTGCAGCCATGACAACCCTGACAGGGAATTCCTCCTTGCGACACTTTCTGAGAAACTTGCAAACCATGAGTTCGGTGGCCAACCTTGTTGTTGCGTCGCTGATGAGTTTGATAATAATTATGTGTGACCCTCTCTATGTGCCATATGTCTTTTTCATCTCCTTCGCCAACGCCTTCTCCTTTGTCTTGTCATCGAGGTACTTCATGGAATTCTCCCCCCGAGATGGCATCCTTGTAATATAAGCAATGAGCTCTACTTCTATTGAGACATGCTCTTCCACCCATAGATACCCTTTGTGGGTGACTTCCATCAACTTCTTAATGCAGTTTTTTACATCGCGACCCCTTCCAAAATGTGGGATATCCAACAGTTTTAGAATCCTGGTGTTGGCCAATCTAGCTGCTCACCGTTTTGGTTGAAAAATTGGATTGCCAAAGGGTCTTGTACCCATGTTTTCAAGGTAGACTTGTCTTGCAAATTCATGGAAATTTTCCACGTCAACCACATCGTGGTCCAAGTAGCATAGTTTTTCCATGCACCCCAGAAGGTTAGGCATAGCCTGCACCTCTTTTGGTATGCGCAACAAGACTATGGTTGTTGTAGTCTATCTACGCAGTGATCTTTCTATGGGTTCTTTTCCCTTTCGCTATGGTATCTGAGTCGAGGTTCCATCCTCCATTGTCTTGTCATCAACATATGCCTCTGGCCGGCTGGTAACATCTTCTACTATACCCTCATGTTGCTACTCTGGCTCTGTTGTGTGTGACTATCCTAGCGCGATCGCTTCTATCTAGTTTGGGATTGTCCCATTTACCCTTGGGGCCTCTTAAGTGTGTTCAAGGTGCGAAGGATTTCTTGCATCCTTGGCCTGTTGGCCCTGTCCCATTTCTGGCATATCAATGTCCATGCCAACTGTTGTTTTTGGTTGGGTTTCTTCCACCACTAGTTTGGGGCTCGTTGGTTCCACATTGGGTGAGGGAATTTCATCCAAGTTGATGAATTTGACAATTTGTGTGGATTCCTGTTCCATTCCCTATGGATTTTGTGGTGCTCTGTGACGGCTTCGAGTTTTTCTGCAGGCCTGGCTCGACACACCTAGCTTGGGTGGTGCCATGGTGGTTAAGGTTGATCTCTGTCGAGCTAGTTTTCTTTGTAACTCTTGCTAAATCACTCTCTGCTCTGTATACTCTCTCGCTCTGTGATTTTGCAATTTTTTAATAACCCTTCTATTACCCACGTGCCTTCCTTATATAGCAAGTGGCGTGAAACTTCTCAGAGAAGTTACCCTAGCTGTGGTTTAAATGAATTGATGCTTCTTGCGTACGTGACATTCAATTCCCTTGTTGTCGACATTTGGTGTGATTAATGCAAGTTTGCTTTGAAAGTTCTTGTCATTCAATTTTGATAGATGTTGCTAGTTGGTTCTTTTTTTGTCGTAACCACCATTTTTCCAATTTCTGCCTTTTTTCTGACCGTTGGTCCTTTTTCCGATGCACTAACTTTTCCAAGTGTGTGGTATGTTGTTTTGTCAGTGCGCATGGACATTTTATTTTTTTGGCACTAACTCTATTTTAGCTTCTTGTTGTCTTTTGACGTCTAGTGTGGTAACCCCCATGTTGCTATGCACAGTCTTTTGTTGTTTGACACAGTCTTCTTATTTATTTATTTTTAAGTGCTAGGAGGTCGAATGTCCCTATATAGTTTCATTCGACTCCCATTGATCATTCCTCTAAGTTTTATTCCTTTCAAATCCTTCAACTATACAACTCCCCCATCTATGACAGTCTTTACTTCATATGGTCCCAACCAATGCATTCTGATTTTTCCTAGGTGCTGAAGAGATTTACTGTTGTACACCAAAACTAGGTCTCCCTCCTTGAAACTTTTCCTTTTGATATGTCTATCATGGAAATATTTGTCCCTTTCTCTATATAACTCTTGGTGAAACCCTGCTAGAATCTTATCTTCTTCCATGAGAATCAACTGACTTAGCCTTTCTTGTACTATGCCTCGCTCTGTCATGTTAGTAATTGTTTCTACGTGCAGACTAGGTACTAAAACTTCTAATGGAACCACTTCTTCTTGTCCATACATCAATCCAAATGGTGCCTACCCTATCAATTGTTTACATGTAGTCATGTATGCCCAAAATACTACTGGTATATTCAAGTCTCAATCATCTGTGTTGACATTGCAGATCTTTGTCAGTGCATTCTCTAGGATCTTATTAAAGGCTTCCATTGTTCTATTTCCTTGACGATGATATGGTGTACTCTTTTGATGATAGACTTCAAACTCCTCAATCATAGCCTTAATAGTGTTGTTAATGAAGTGAGTGCCTTGGTCACTCATCAAAATCCTTGGGAATCCAAATCTAGTGATCACTTTCTCAAACAAGAAGTGTTTTTTTGTCTCTGTGTTGCAATTTGTTACTGATATTGCTTATGCTCATCTTGTTAAGTACTTTTTCACAGTAATAATATACCTTTTTCCTGACCTTTTTACTGGTGGGTTAATTGGTCCCACAAAGTCTATTTCCAATTTGTCGAATACCTGCAAGGTTACTTATGGACTTAGGGGAATTTCATCTCGTCTATTAGGTTTACCAACCCTCTGACATACATCACATCTCTAGCAGTAGTCCTTTGAATCTCGGTGAACATTAGGCCACCATAGTCCCACGTGCAATACCTTTTGCGCAGTATCTTTTCCTACATAATGTCCTCATGTTATTCCCTCATGGGCCTCTACTAAAATCCTAGGTATTTCATGTTCTAGTACACATCTTCTCAAGATATTGTCTTCACCCATATTGTATAAGTGTCATGTAATCAATTGATAGTCTGCATCTCTGACTACCATATTTTTCTTCTGCGCAGTGTTGAATTCTTGTGGCGCATTCCCTGTACTCAAGTATTGAATGATGTCAACAAAATATTCATCAAGTACTTGGACTGAAAATAATTGCGCATCAGAGAATTTTTCCTCTAGATTCATAGGTTACTCTCCATTGGCGATCCTTGACAGGTGATCAGGTCCTACATTCAACTTCCCTAGTTTGACTATCACTTCAAAGTCAAATTCCTGGAACATCAGTAACCATCTACAAATTCTCCCCCCTAACACTGGCTTGTCGACTAGGTATTTGAGAATTGAATGATCTATAAAAATATTGAAATTTTTTCCCAATAAGTAATGTCTAAACTTCTAAAGTGCATAGACCATAGCTAGGCCTTCTATTTTCGTGGTATTGTAATTATGCTCTGACTCTGACACTTTTGCATACAATCTTCGTTTGGGGTGCTCGATACACCGTTAGAAAGATCTATCCGAGGACTACAAATTTTGTGTGAGAAACATTGACGGAACTTCTATGTTGCTCCTTGTTTTCCCAAAAAATGTCTTTTAGGGCCTTAAAATGCCTCTGGAAGTTTAGGACCCAAAAAACTGCTAAAAATAGTAAATTACCAAAATTTCTAGAAAACTACTTTGAGCCAGTTGGAAAAGCTGGGTGGCCACCGATATCCACGTGGATTAATAGGCTTCTTGTTGGCAAAGGATTTGGCAGTCTTATTTCCATGTACTGCGTGAATGTTGGGCATTCATTCTTATGGTGTCCTTCTGTCCTACATGTGGTACACCAAACGAATTCTCTTTTGCCCTTACCCTTGATCCGGTTTAGCTGAAATGTTAAGTTCTTCATATCCTCCTCTAGCTCCTCTATGGTTGGATATTTCTTCTGATATTGGTTCTCTTCCAATTCTAGGGATGCCTGTAGAGCCTCTGCCTGAGTCTGAAACTTTTGTTGTCACAAGGGGTATTTCAAGTGTGGGAGCATTGAATCGAAAAATAAATTTCTATGTTGCATATCTGTCATGACATACTTTATATTTCCCTTCAATCATTTGAATCTATGGCCAATATCCCACAGATATTCTCCTAGTTTATGTCTAATATCTGTCATCTCATTCATGTATTGATCCTCTGAGCTGGGCTTATGGAATTCATTTATCAATATCTTTTTGATGTCTCCAATCATTCTGGTTGTCCCCGACATATTGTTTGTAGCTAAGCTCATGTACCAATCCAGTGCGTGATCTCTTAGTGTGATGGCTAAGTGCACAAGTTTATTGTCCTCATTTGTGATCTATTTTTCTTCCCAGATCTTTTTCACAAATGAACAATTTCTTATCAAGGTCTTATAACGCCTCTCCTTTGAATTTTGGTAAACTGATGGTGGGATCATGTCCTGCCATATTGAATGTTTCATTACAACCTCTGCGCAGTGTAGATACTTGAATAATGATTCATGAACTGGCTCCCCCAGTTTTTTTCCCCTGTGTAGATGTACTTCATGTTGTCTTCCTTCTCCTGAAATTCTGTTGTCTAAATTGTGGTGTTCTTAATGGTGTATTAGTCACACATGGGTTTATGGGTTCCACACCAATACTGATATGGATAGGAGTGTTGCCTTATGTTCTTTTTCTTGGGCCTCTCATCTTCCTCTCATATGTCACGTGCAGGATTTCCTCAATCTGCTCCACAACCTGGAGATCCTCTACCTCTTCTTCATCACTTGCCAAGCCCTCCCTCATGGCTATGGCTCTCTTCTTGGTGTTCATCTTATATTGATAGGGTACTCCACTGCATGTTCTTCTAGTTGTTGCCATGATCTTCTTTATATCGTCTTCCTCCATCATGATTGATTCCAAGGCCTCCTCCTTCTTTCCTTTATCCATTTCTCCCTCCATTTCTCCTTCTTTGAGGCCATTGTAATTACACCTTTGTTATATAGTAATATCTTAATGGAAGTATATAGCGATATGATATACCTACCTTGAGGTCCCTTCAAGAAATATTTCTCTACTGCATTGTAATAATTCGTCGTATATACTGCAAATTATGTGATTAATCTTGCAACAATGTTTTCTAACCAGAAATCTACTGCATATGTAAATTTATTGTCAAATTATTGTAACTGTGTGATCTCTACAAGATTCCACTCTATCTCTCTGATCTAATTTGTAGGATGGTTGTCTTTCAACCTTAATATCCACTCCTGCAACACATGTGGGAAATCACAGAAAAATACTTCATGCAAGTCATTGAATACGTACTTATCCAGATATTTGTGTGGTGTTAACTTCAGGTTTTTGTTATCTTTTTATGCAAAATCCATCTCCTTTGTTGTCAACCAGCTCTTGATCTTTGCCTTTGTTGGGTTCCACAGTCTCAACATCCCCTTTTAGATTCTCATTCTCTTAATGTCTTGTTGTCAGAACTGGCATTATTTTGACGTTTCTTCAGCAGATCTCATTCGCTCAGTCCCATCTTGTTCCAACCTACAACGAAACAATTTGTTGGTTTTTTATTCTACTTTATACGTTATCTACTATGATCTTACCTTACTTTCATAGGTTGACCCAGGTTCAAATTTAAGAAGCTTCCAACAAAATCCCTCTAAAACTATCGGCCCCCTAGTAAACCAGAAGGAAACACAGCACACAGGGTGTACTTCACAGTCTCACCCGAGATAGCTCTATGGGTGGCTCCAATACTCAGGTGCGTGCAACCTGGGAATGAGTGGAGATCTGTGGTTATACCTTGTGATCTTTATTTATTTAGTCTTCCCTCTTGATTAAAACATACATTCTTATTCATGCTCGTGGAGTATCAGATCTAGCTAGTTCCTTTATTCATTCATCTAGCATTTAATTCTTAACAACAATACAGGATGCATACATTCAATCACATAACACAAGTTTTACCATGGTTCACCCCCTCCTAGGCTACGTCCACAAAGATCTTCTCTCAAGATGTTTACTATGTCTCAGCAATATATCACGTCACACATATTTATAGTCTTAGATATTACAATCTCAATAGGCTTCCTGATCCCTGTGAGGCTGACTAGATCGCACTAGGCTCCTCAGCCTGCGATCTAACCCTCAGGATCGAGTTTCTCAATGCTTCTCTATCTCACCAGCTTATGAAATATTACAATTATTACAACCCTTACAGCTTTTTAACTCTATATAACTCCTAGGTACTATTGATCTATTTATGTATCTATCTAACTCAGGTACCCCCTTAGGTCATCTTTTCTCTAGCTCTTTCTCTCGCTCCTCCTAGACCTTCTAAGTATTACTTATATATATTCTTGGCTCATCATACATTACAATATATTGCAAAAACCCTAACCCTAATGTAATTAGGTCTCCCTTTCATGCGTTCCTCACACATGCTTCTTTTCCTTCCAGCTGTCATTTCTTCCTTTCGTGCTTCTCTCCCCAAAAATAACCTTTTTCCCAGAATGGGTCTGCATCCAATAGGTGGTGTCTTGGATTATGCTCTATTACTATTTCAATTGAATAGGCTAGATGATAGGTTGAGTAGCCCTTTTAAGTTCAACAGTACATAGTTGGATGATGAGAAATTTCAATTGTTGGTGAAGAGAGATTGGTGTCCATATGACCCAACTTGTAGAGATTCCTCTAGTTATTATTTGCAAGATCTTTAAAAAGATAAAAAGAGTGGGAATGGCTTGGGTTGTTGAAAAAAATGTTAAAATGGACAAGTGTTTATTAGAAGCAGAGAAAATAATCTTAGACATGTATGTTAGGAACGATTTGGGTCTATTTTATATTTTAAAGGAGATAGATAAGAGGGAAATAAAATTATGTCTTGGAGAAACAAAGAAATTAGGTTAAAGATCAAGGCTATTTGTATAGAGACGGGTGATTAAAACAAAAAATTTAAATTTTCAAATCAAAGGAATAAATCTAATTCCATATGGGAGATGAGGAATGGAGATGATGAAATAGTGAGGAGTTTTACAGTTATTGCAAGGTTAAGGGTCTAGCATTTTAATACTATCTATTTAGGGTCAACTAGGACTAACATAGAAGAGATCTTGAGATTGACTCATGATTTCCCCAAGTTTTTTAATGAGGAGGATAATCAGATGTTGATGGAGAACTTTTCAGAAGATGAACTTATGTCTACTATGTGATCATTTAGGAAGGACAAGAGTCTAGGGCTAGATGGATGGTTGATGGATTTTTATATAGGATTCTTTTATCTTATAATGGATGAACTTTTGAGATTGATGGAAGAGGTTAGACTTTATGGTAAGGTTCATATAGAATTTAATGTTACCTTTTTACATGATTCCTAAAAGGAGAAACCTAAATTTTCTGATGGTTTTAGGCCTACCTCGCCATGTAATTGTGTATATAAGATATGTGCCAAAATTATGGTAGTGAGGCTAAAAATTATCTTTTTCAACGTGATCTCACAGGAACCATTAATCTCAAATAAATATGCCTACTTACCAACAGTAGGCATATTTCCAAGGCCATTGGTTCAAAGCAGGAACAATTACACTCAATTAAGTTTAAAATCACCCTACTGTGATTTTAAGATGACTTATCAAAATCATATGAAAAGGTACCCTAGATGTATTTGAGATTAATGGTGTTGTGTGTTAAGTATAATTTGGAGGCTGTTAAGTGGGTTATGGGATGTGTTACCTTAATGTTCTTTTCTCTCCTTATAAATGGATCAAATAAAAAAAAAATTAACCCTCCAAGGGCTTAAGGCAGGGATGTGCACCTTCCCCTTTGTTCTTTTTATTGGTGGTTAAGACTTTAAGTAGATCCATTATAGAAAATAAGAGATAAGGGGTTACCCTTGGCGTAAATATTGGTGTGTCCCTATCCATATCTCATTTCTTATTTATGAATGATGTATTTTTATTTTCAAATGGTTGTTTGAGGGAAGCAAGGCATTTGACGGAGATTATGGATCTTTTTAGTACAACTACAAGTATGGTTATAAATGAGGCCAAATATTTTATACCTTTTAATATTTTGGAGGAAGATATGGTACAAATTTTAAATAGAATATATTCTTTCAATTATTCATATTTTAATCATGGATTTGAATATCTTGGTTACATTCTAAATCTAAATGGGTTCAAAAAGAAGGATTGTGGATGGATGTTGGAAAAAAATGACTCTTGCATTAATCTATATGGTTTAACAGGTGATTATACATGGGTGGAAGACTTAGTACTCTTGCACATATAAAATATCATATCTCTACTAATATATGGTTTAACGGATGGCTTCAATATCATGTTATTGGTTTGGAGGGCCATGATGTAGGTCTTTGGTAGGAATTTATTAATCATTTAAGGAGGGAACACATTAGAATAAAAGAGGATCCAGATTATTTGTCTTGGGCTTATAAAGATGTGTGTGTTGTATACATATCTTGACTTGGATATAAATCTCTATATGGCACAAATGATCAAGATCCAATATGGTGGTGGAAGCCCATATGTAAATTCAAAGTACCAAAGAAGAAAATAATCTTTATGTGGTTGTCTTTGAAAAATAAGGTATTAAGTACCTACAAAAGAGAGGGATATAGGCTCATGAATTTTTTTCTTTGTGTGGCTCAATTGAAGATAATATTGTACACCTTCTAATTTGATGTCCTTATGCTTAACAGGTTTGGAAAGAGACATGTATTTTTACAAAATGTCTATATTGGTATGTCCGTGGAGGAATGCTTGAGGAAATGGTATGATAAAAGGATTTTAAATATTTTGGAGCCTTACCATGTGTCATCTACTTTGGAATTTAGCTAGTGAGAAACTCTTGTATTTTCTAATAAAAATACTTGCCACCTTTTCAAAGTATATCTCGAGTTGAAGCCTTAGTTTCTGGTTGTAAATATGTTTCCAAAATAAAACCAACAAGGAAATTAGGTGCACTATAAGTGGATAAGACAGTGCCTTGGGGTTTCTTTGATGGAGCATGGTAAAGGATATCTAATTTTAGTAATGGAGGTGGGGCTCTATATCTCTTGGACATTCTTTTTTTCTAATTCAATTTTAGATTAGGCTTGGATCAAACAACTTTTTTAAGTTCCAAGAATTAAAATTTCTAATAAAGTGTGGTAAGGACAAACACATTCAAATATTGCAAGTCTTTGGAGATTCCCTATTGGTTATTAATTAGATGTAGAGGAAGGGTCATTTGCATAATACAAATATTATACCTTTAGGAGAATTGTTACAAGGTGTTGTTGGATCTTTTAAACAACTATATTTTACTCATGTATTCAAAGAACACAATCAAGAAGTGGATGAAATTTTGAAGGAGAGTCAACATATTCTAGAAATTATTATCATCCGGGAGGAAGTTTCAAACAGTAGATTGGCATTGTATAGTTATTCTTTGGGCCCTAGCCCAAATAACAACTTTTAGGTCAGTATATGTTATTATTTTATTAAACTTCTAGTTGGTATGCCTTTTGGATCTATAACTTTGAATTTCTTGCACTTTTGCGAGCCTAAATGTTCTCTAAAGATGTAACTATGAGTATAGGCAATGGATGATGTCTTATCTAGTTTATTTTCTTAGAATAATGTTTTTTGGACAGTTATGGTGCATAGTAGAAAGTTGATGAAAGCATATATATCATATTTGGGTCTTAAATTGTATGTTTCATTTAGTTACGCATGTAGAATATAATTTTCAATCATGTTTTTTGAATGAAAATTGTGTTTTTTTTCTCCAAAATAGAAGAAAATACATGGTGGCTAGAATGGTGGTATCTTATCTCTAACAAGGAATATGATGGCTACGATTATTCACAAAATCCCTTAATTATAAGGGGAAAACTCATTTTATTACAATATGAAGCAAACATATGTGTACAGACCCTAAATCTATATGTTGAGGTGGAGATAAAAGGGTGGGACTTAGAAAGTTAAGTTGGAATGACACCTTATTGGGGAAAACTTTCACATATAAACTTTATTCCTTAATGCAAGGAAATATCTTAACGAGTTGTATTCTTGGGAATGTGTCTAAAGAACTTTTTTTTTTTTTTTTCAGCCCCAAAAATGCTAGGAAGGGCCCAAAATTTTGTGTTGGAAGTTAAAAAGATCAAAAAATTTCTAAAGCATAATGAGTTTTGACATAAACCATAACTACCACCCGGATCAGTTGAGCCCCCTTGGGAAGTTATGGTCCTTATTTGGTCAACTTTATAGATCAAATGGATAAATTTTCCTTATATTTGGCTCTTAGTGAACGACTTGCCCTAATGAAGAAGGTATCCTTCTTTAACAACATAATAGAATTATATGTCATATGATAGAACACTCTTCTCTTTGGTGTCCATGATACATTTTATTATGTCTTTTTAAATTCCATCAAGATACAACTTGGTTGTGTCAATTGATATTCCACCTCAAATGTGTTTAGCAAAGGTGAAAAGTATGGTCAAAGCAACACCACATTTAAAATAGGATGTAAAGTGAAGTAAGGTGGTAGGTTAAATTTGAAAATGTTCTCATCCACTTCATTAGTGATGGTGTAAGGCTTGTAATGGAGTGGTCTAATCTTCTAAGTGTGGGAACCTATAAGTCACTCATTTTGTAGGTGCAACCAAAACTTGTCAATTTCATTTTACTAGTGTGGAAACTTGATGTTAATTATGGTGTTGGTTAAACTTGGCACTAGTTTTCTACAAAATATCATGAAATTGTTGCTAGATGTGTTGTATCCATTCAAAAAATTTGGTTTATTTTCTTGTTTATTTTCTATGTTTGGAATACTCATGTTTCAATGCAATGGGGAAAACTACATCAATCAAAGCCAATGTCTAGAACCCTAGCCACACGTGACAAGAATTGTGGCTAGTAGAATTGTGGAGAGATTTGATGTAGTTGTGTTGAACATAAGGAAGGATGTCATACCATGTACATGGATGTTTGGAGTGGTAAATACTTAATATATGCACAACCATCATGTTGAACATCTCACTACTACAGTACAGGGTTGTAGCGTTGCTTTTAGCATCACAACACAATGTGATTTTTTTTTTGAAGACAAGTTTGTATGATGCAAAATTAGACACACACTAGGGAATCATCAGTTGCATTGAGTTTTCATTGTTGTGTCAATTTTTTGCATTTTTCTTGTTGACACGCACTCCTTGAGGCACCATCTTAGCAATGAAAATTACGATGCAAGAATGGCCTATGTCAAAGTTACACTAGAGTTGCATCAATTGTTTTAGAAAATAACTTTGTAGAGTCATTTTTGCATCAGGTTTTCATTACAAATGTAGGTTTTCATCGCTTTAGAGTTGTTATGCATCATAATAGTGTTGTTATGAGGCTTATTAATGTCATGTTGGTGACGTAGTCTAATCTATTAGCATCATATTATCATTGAAGTATCATATTTGTGTCATTTGAGTGTCATATCACTTCATTCTTGTGTCATTCTAGCATCAATTTTAAAACATTATGATCTATTTACATCATTATTGTGTCATATTGAGATCATTTTTGCATTGTATTAGTGTCATGGTTATGTTATTTTCACGTCATAGTTATGTCATTTTCGCGTCGTAATTATGTCGTTTTAGAATCAAAATGTAAACATAATTATTTTGATTAATTTAACTATTATTGATTATTTAATTTATTATTGTTATTATTATTATTATTATTGTCAATTTAGTAATTATTTTTTTAACTATTATTGATTATTTGATTTTAATTATTTTTTGCAATTACTAATTTCATAATATTTATATATTGATTAGATTGATGACTAGAATAATTGTTGATTTCACAACATACTGCTCATGAGAGAAAAAACCATGTATATATAAATGCACTACCCCACTAACAATTTTAGTCAATATCACACCATGACTAGAGAAAAAACCTATGTATCCATACACATAATCATGAAATTTTAGTACACTAATATTCAATCAATTTTACACCATGGAAGAAAAACCATGTACATATAAATGTGATGACGAGATATTAAATTAAATTTTAAAATGACCATGTAATTTTTAATGAATATAAGTGGTACAATGTCACACTAGGGAAATGCCAAACTTTGTATACAACATTCCCTGAAAAATGTGTACACATATATGGAAATGAAATGAAATTGACATAAGAAGTTGATTGAACCATTTTCAATGCTCTCCTCATCTTGAAATCCCTCCTCATCCTCACTTTGTAAAAGCATAATAAAAGAACATGGGTTCAATAAAATAAAATAAAAATTGCTAACATTTGAAGATGTATTAAAAATACATATAAGTTAAACAGTTGTCAATATCCTTTGATTCCTTAAAATCACCCTTGTCATTGTAGTTTAATATCATAATAAATTAGATTATATTGATAAACTTACAAAGATCCCTCTAACCAAGGACCTCCCACCTTGACTCGAATAACGTGTAACTATTAATTTTTTGTATCCATTTTTGCATGTACATAAGAAAAGATAAGATTAGTTAAGTTTATCAATGTCCAACTAATGACCACAAAAGTAGGTCAATAGTACTACAAGATTATATTAGAGAAATATAACAAGTTAAAAACATATCAAAATAAATAACTACAAGCATATCAAAATCAATAGCCACAATCATATATTGTTTATTACCTTTGTGGATTTTCGTGTGGTGTCTCAAGGTTCATTCCTTGTTCTTGCTTCTCTTCAACAATTCTCTCAATCTCTTTGAAATCATTCAGGGTTTTCTTAAATATATATTTGTCGATATTAGATGGTATTTTTCATAGTTTTTTCCTTCCTCGACAATATTTGTGATGTTCTAACTAAATTTGTTCAAAACCATAGAAAATGAAGTCACCTATAAAATTCAGTAACGATACATAATGAAATGTAAAAGGGGAAGGACTAAAAATATGAGTGAGTGCATATAAGACTAATTCAACATGTTTCACCTAATATGCTATATCCTCCTAATCCTTCATTAGTAACTTGTATATCATCATAACTAAATACATTTTCTCTATCTTATGTTAATGAGATATATTTTCATCTTTGTTCATCCTTGCCTCTGTACTTTGTGTTCAAACATCAATATGCATGTCATGGAATGAATAATTGACATGAAAAATGTAGTATGTTAGATTCAATCACAATCTAAACTTCTTTGAAAAATGTAGGATCAATCGTACCATGGCTAACATGCTCAAATATATTACAACTAAGACCCCTGGAACTTTCTCCCCACTGCACTGAATGCAAGTAATCCATATAAAGGTGTCATATCTCTTTTCAATTATATACTTTAGAAATGATGTAAGATTATTTTAACAAGGATTTCTAAAACATAAAATATATTACAGTAACCAACAATTAGAATTGTCAATTGGGTTTATCTCGGGTGGTCTGGAGAAATTATCGTTATCCTCCCCACCCAAGTTCAACTCCTGCAAGTGACATGTTGATATCTTAATGAGTGTATTGTTTAATGGATTCGATCCCTATTGTTGACTGGTTGTGTACCCTGAAGATTATATGGTTTACCCTAGGTGTCATCCTCGAAATGAGGGGAAGTACTCGGGGGTTTCCCCCCAACAATATAACCTAGGAAAAAAAACAACAATTAGAATTATAAATGAAACTCTTCATAAAATAAATATATTTTTTCAATATTATATAACAATCATAAAATATGTAATTACAACTCATTGGGGTCTTATTGTTGTTTCTAACTTCATCAATTGCAATTTGTTACGATTTCTTCTTAACTACATCTATCATCATCGTCTAAGGAATATCCACCAAAACCCATATGACTTGTAATTCCACTACAACAACACACTATTTGTTGGGTTAATCTTGACTCAGTCATAGATTAGTTAAGATAACCTTGATTTGGTCATAGATGGGTTTGTCGTTGGTGTTTTATGGGCCCATGGTATTACATATGATGAATCTTATTTAATGGTTTGGATTAATCAATTGTAATATGCCTCATATGGTCTGGTTTTTGTTATGGCTTGATCGATTTGGCCAAGGTTAGTAGATATCTATTAGTTGCTAGTTTTCCAGGTTAAGGGTTTCCAAGATCAATATTGGCTCTATGTATTTGTGTGTGTTTCTTGTGCCTATCTAGTTGTGATATTTTTTAACATGTGGTAACAAAGCTTGGTTAGCCTGGAATCTCTCATGAGAGTGGTTGTAGAATGACTATGAAGTTCTTGAGGTTTTGGATCTATCCACGCGAGCGTATGGACTACTATCTTATAAGTGAAAATAAATTATTTGGGATGGAATTTGGAGATGGAAGAGGATATATCTATTGGTATATGGGTAGATTTGTTGCTTGAATTCCTAAATATACTAAAATTGTGGTAATATATGATGGATTTGGCAATATAAAGATTGTTTTTTTCATGGATATGATGATTGCCTACCTAAATGTGTATATTTGGTGATATCTCTAACTAATCATTTAGATTGAAGGTGTTAGATGCAAGCACCAGGTACACTCTCCTAGAATCTATCATGCAAGTATTGTGTGAGTTCATGTGTGAGATAGGATGCACAATGAATCCACCCACAAAAATCAATTGGTGTGGAATGATCCTAGGTGAAGTGGTGGAAATCCCTAATAAGGTTCCCCTATCATTGGATTGCATGGTGTCTTACTGGTCACCAAACAAGTAAGTGACACAATAACATTGTTCATGGAGTATATAGATAGATATTATATGATGAAATTCCTTGGTCATAATCGAATAGAAGACCACTTGGCTCACTTTGAAAGTGGCCACGGGATTTTATAGAGTGATAGTTTTGGTGGCCTTGTGTGTGATATTAGTGGTGGGTACTCACATAAAGGTAAAGGGTTCAAGCCCAAGTGATTCTCACAACTCATGATGTAGATGGGAGGCTGTGAGGAATCATAATTCCAGGAATACAATGCAATATAAAGTGTGTGAATTGGGTCCTTCTTTACAATGTACATGACTCAAGTTCATATGTGTAGTTAATTGGAAATTTGAATGGGTGTATCCTGGAACCATGGGAGAATCATGACTATTCACATAAACTAGAGATTGACCGATTAGAAGTCTACATGTGTAGTTAATATAGGATTGACTAGATGTTGGTCAAATGTTCATTGGTGATTATCTTACTAGGTTTGCTTCCATTGACTGAAGATCGACTACTTGGTTGGGAGCTTGATGCCCTAATTATTTATATATATTTCTAGTGGGTGAGATTGTTGGTATCAATTGAACTTGTCATCCTAAGCATTGTGAGAAATTGAACCAACAGATGTTCCTCCTATGGTTCAATCAATGCAAAGAATAGTGATAGCATGCTTGAATTGTGTGAACACCAAAACATTATTTGATATCATTGATTGGAGGTGGATTTCCACATAGGGATAATTTGGAACTATTGATAGACGATTAATGAGGAATGTGAATAAGCAATTAAATGTTCCCACTCAATAAATGACTATGCTCTTGTGGAAGGTTCAATTGGAGCATTGACTGATTGACATAATCAATCTATATTTAGGTTTGGATATTGTTGCAAACTATTGCCTTGTGATAGTGGTGTTTGATAATGGGAGACACAAAATGAATAATGGTTCATGGGTATATGAACCATGGTGAATGGAAACTAGAAATGCATAAAAGGATTGACATGGAGCATAGGTGAAAGCACATGGATGTAGAGCATAAGATGAATAAATACTCGATTAAGGATTGTTTGATTCGGCTAATTTTATTTCAAAAATAAGGGATGTTGGAAATGAAATAGGTTGATGTTTCATAGTGTTACATGCTCAGGAATACAATTGTAATTATTATGGAGTTGTATTTTATCACATGTAAATGGGCATATGGCTATGTAATACCTATTTAGGAATGTGTACCCCTGGGTTGGAAGTTCATCGATGTAAATTCTAGATGTAGACTTAGGTGATGGGGGGGCATGTTGTATCCTCTAAACCCAATTAATAAACATTGAGGGGGGTAGGTATTTACCCCTGGTCAAGTTTAAAGTTGGGAATGTTGGGTTAATATTGACTCAATCGTAGATTAGTTAAGAAAACCTTTATTCAGTCGTATATGGGTTTATCGTTGGTGGTTTATGAGCCCATGGTATTGGGTAACCCATAGTATTTTCATGTGGTATTACATATGATGAAGCCTATTTAATGGATTAGATTACTCCATTGTAGGATGGCTCATGCATCCTGGTGTTTGGCCTTGCTTGGCTGGTTTGGCCAAGGTTAATAGATATCTATTAGTTATTGGTTTTCCTATTTAAGAGTTTCCAGGACAAAATATTGGCTCTATGTATTTGTTTGTGTTTCTTGTGCTTATCTAGTTGTGATAGTTTTAACACTATTAAGTTAAGTACATAATATCTATCGAATGAAATATACACATAATTTGACATGAACATTGAAAATATACACACATAAGATTAGAATATATAGAGACCCAAAGACTAATCCTCTAGAACCCAAAGCCATATGCATAGACTAACCCTCTAAATCTCTTACCCATTAATAAATAAACATAGAACCACTATTTTTGTTAGCTTGGCTTGTGTGAATTGTATTTCGGTATGAGAAATTCATAGTGTGGAGGGTTTACATTGAGTGAGGAGGGTTTACATTCATATACTAATTATGAGTGAGATGCTTTGCAAGGGATAAGATAAATGTGGAAATTTTGTACATTTCAATGTATTTTAGCTTGTGTTAGTGTGTTTCCTCGACTACATCCAATGAACACAACTTAAAATGCATTGGAATATCTTACCCCTTACCTCAGCTGACCAGGTGATGTACACTTTTCTTCCATGAAAGGACAAGGAGTGGACATATGAGGCCATTGATTGGAAGGAGATGATTAATGTCAAATGGAGTGGGAAAAATATTGTTAGGGGGTGATGCATCTCAATGAGTGTGTGGTTATAGAACATGTGTGATTGGATGGTGATCACAAGGATACAAAAATATATGTTGACATGAGTGAGATATTAAGTCATAGGGGTGGTGCTTCTAGGTATCTTGACATCGTTGTTATATCTCAAGTTTGCAGCTGATGATGTTCTTATATTGTTTATGTTCACCAAATTCCCTAAAATAAAATAAAGCATGTTAGATATGAATGAGAAATAATTCTCAATTTCTTACAACCAAAGAAGATTGATATTAAGGCAATGCTACTATAATCCAATAAATAAATTCATGTCTAACAAATACATTTTCATTGTCAAATGATTTAGTAGTCTTGAATACATGTAAATGGTGCACATAGGGAATGGTTGAAGTTGTCAATGATAGGAAAAGTATTATGCAAGCTAAGGTTGACTCTCTCATGCATCACCAAGGAATTGTAGTGTTTGGGTAGAAACATCGTTTATGTAGCATTTCTCATTAGCTAAGAAATTATTGATAGACAACCAATTAACATCTCTTGATAAAAAAAACTAGCTTAACATTCTATCAAATGAACATGCCAAAATGGTAGTTTCAAATGTATACAAGGAAACAAGGAATAATTCAATAAAAATGAAATGTATACAAGGAAACAAGGAAAAATTCAATAAAAATGGTGTATCCATGGTAAGGAGAGAATTGTAGAATGCTCTTCAATTGAAGTTTGAATATGAGGTCGAGGAAACCTCAAATCTCATTCGATCATTCCTACTTGCACCAATCCATTGGAGTTGGTTAATTTCAAACTTGCCACGGAAATACTAGAAAAGTGTTGGTACTCAAGTCTAGAAATTAGTAAAAATTTTGTTATACAATAGTTGTTTTGTTATACATGGATTCCTAAATTTTCTTATATAAGGGAAACTTGTGCTAACTTTAACCTGTTTTTCCTCTAAAACTACACTACGACATCTATCCTTTCATAATTTGGGTTGATTTTAGTGAGGATTTTTTTATCCTAGGGAATTATGAGTATTCATTCAATTTATATAAACACAATGGAACTAACCAAATATAATGTACCATGGTCAAAGTATCTAAAATATTGTGTAATGTGGGTTTGGTAGTTTTTAAATTTGACATATCTAAGGCATGGAAAATGTCATTTTTAAATGATATTTTCATTTTACATGAAAATGTCATGTAAAAATGGGTTTGGTAGTTTTGAAATTTGACATATCTAAGGCATGGAAAATGTCATTTTCATTTATATCCTTATAGTAAGGAGTATAAGCTCAAATATATTTAGGTATTTTAAACTTTAATTTATAGAACATTACAAACTATCTCTTCTCATGATTTATGGTGAGTGTATTGAATTCAACATCTCTAGCTAGCAAGTAATTCCTATTGATATGTGTAGTTGCAAAGAAGGCCATTTAATATGGAAATAGTGGATAAATTAGAGATACAATCAAATTTGATCCTATAATGTGAAATTGGACCTAAGAACCCAGGGAAATAGAGCATTATTGGTATGAACACTTTAAATTCTACATTCATTTATCGCTACATCCCTTAAGTTTAGATGTCACATCCCTTTATTGCTTCCTTTCAATCTCAAGGAGGATAAAAATAAAGGTTGACAAGGAACTAAGGACACTCTCCCATGTAAAACTCTATTTTAAGCTTGTATACCCTTTATTTTTTCCACATATTCCATGTTGTAGATAAAAGGTTCATAGTTCTTCCATTATTTGAAATTATCAATGTGGATTCAAATGGTCATCAAGCATCCTCATAACAATAAATCACAAACACGTTTGTAAAATAGTATAGGTTAACATGCATTGTATTTGTCACACTTATTATATAGGTTAATGATGTTTCCTCCTCTCATTGTTATATTAAACTCATAAAACCTATCTTCCTAAGAGGATTCAGATTATTCTTCTTATTTGTCTTGTTTAGAATTTGGATTGCTAATGTGTGCTCAAACTAAATAACCTACAAAAAGTAATATTGTAAGAAACATATCTCTTCATGTGACCATCACTTGTCTTTTTACCAAAATATTTATTTTTCTTGTCTCTTCCCCTACGTTGGCTCCTCATATTTAATACAAATGAATGAAACAAAATTAGAAACCCCAAATTATTGATAAGAAAACAATGTTGTGTTATCTCATCATTTGTCTTAACTCAAAAACCCCAATTTGTTTCATTGTGTGTAATCCAAATGAGTCGAGCAAAGGAAAATGCATGTGCCATCGTTGCATCATGCTACTCATCTTAGCCATAGTCTTTCAACTTAAGTCCATATATGTGAATTAATTGTAATTCAAGTTATTTTGGCCTTATGCGCATAATTCAACATATATATTTTCTAATCGGGTTTTTCCTAAGAGAGGAAGGGATGAGTAGGCCTTAATATGGGTGGAAGAGCAAAGCTAATAAGGGTATAAAATATATATAAACACAATTCTACAAACATGAAATTATTTCATCCCTGACATGATCCTTTTACTTAATGAGAGAATCATCTGGAAAGCCTATTTAAAATTAATTTGACTATAGTGGTAGATTATTTTCCAGTAGAACCTAGGGAACTTATGAGACTATAGTGAAAGAGGAAGAGAAATGGAAGAAGATATTGAGGGATGATACACAGAGGAAGAGGGAGAGGAGGGAGAGGGAGAATAGAAAGAAGAGAAGGAGGCAATACAAATAGGAAGAGAGAGAATAGAAAGAAGAGAAGGAGGCAATACAAAGAGGAAGAGGGAGAGAAGTATGGGAGAAAAAGAGGAGTGGAAGAGGGGAAGATGGAGCATGAATGGAAGGAGAGGAAGAGGGAGAGAAAGAGAGGATGAGGGAGAGAGGGAGAGAAAGAGAGGAAGAGAGGACAAGGAAGAGAGGGAGAGGAAGGAGAATAGGTGGAAAATGAGAGGGAGAGGAAAAGTGGAATAAGAAGGAGGGGAGAGAAGTGAAGAGGAGGAGAAGAAGAGGAAGGAAAACCCAAATCCTATATCACATCTCTGAAACTCAAAACTCATTTTTTTTTAATATGAAAATCAAATCAGAAATTTGGGCTAGAAGGAATGAAAACCCAAATTTCATCTCCCATATCCAAAACCCAAATCCCATTTTGTATTAAATCTGCAAATAAAAAAAAATGGGGGAAAATGACAAAAAACTTACTTGTGAATCCAAGAGATTCGGTGTTTCACTACAAATCCCCCTAATTTAGTCATGTTGAGTTCCCCCATGAATCCATTTCAGATCCAATAAGATTTATCCCGCATGAGAGAACCCCCCTTTTTCAACTTATATGAGAAATGTACAATGAAAGTGACACAATGATAGATTTTGTGTTACCCTTTTTTTTTATTTTTTTTTCATGATAGCATTGTCCTTGCTTTGACTGTCATGATGTAAGGATAAAATGCACATTATGTTGTGGTGTTGTCATATTTCCCCCACATCATATGTTTCAACGCTTTGTACTTAAAAGCATCATGTTCATATCATGTAGTACAATGCAAAGACAAATAATGCATCACCCCTACAGTGTTTGGCATCATTACAATGTCACTATAACATTATGGTAGAATCAATTTGGCCACCAATAAATCCACTACAAAATTAATCAATGCTATTATATCTATTATAATTATAATAGTTATTAAAAATTAATAATTATAACTGTTATAATTAATATTAAAATTTATAAATTATTATTATTATTTAGAAATACAATTATTAATTATTATTATTATTATTATTATGATCATTATAATTATAGTTTATGGTGGTAGGTGTGGGGGGAGTCATCATCGATTCCAAGGGAAACCAAGAAGTAAAATATGCTTGGGGGATTGAGACTACCAAAAACAATGAAGCGAAGGCATTATCCCTATACAAATGCCTCTTTCTCTTTAAATACCAAAGGATCCATGCGGCAATAGTCATGTGAGCTTCTATGATCAATCTAAGAAAAAATGTAAAAATGTTTAGCCCCAAGAGGCAAAAATATTTATGCTATAGCTACTTGGTAGGTAATTCAAGGATGAAACATGTTGGCTCGATCTCAGACCAAGGTTTGCACAAGTATCCAACAAAGGGAATCATTTATAGTCTAAGTGTTGACATATTCAATCCTGAGAATGGAAAAGGTCTCACCTAAAGCACTATGCCAAGACTAAATATTACATGGGGCTAGCGCAATGTGACTATTGACACTGACATTCACTTCATTAAACATGGTTTTCTTAGATACTGCACAACATATCATTCATTATGATGCAACTCATTCCAATATATTAAAGAGCTAGTAAACCATTATCATCACTAAAATAATCTATTCTAGCACATCCAATAACTTGAAGTAAGAAACACAATTGGCTTGAGAACATACACATATAGATTAAATATGATTCATATGTTAATGTAGTTGTGGAATAAATGTTAAACGCATCATTTCCATACATAATGAATACAACAAAAATTTTGAATAAGGCCATCATTCCATTAATGTCCACATGGTCCAATACATCGTTTGATAACAAGTAGAGTAGGACTCATGTAAAGCATGTTACAGAAAATATATCTCTCCTCACCTTAAGAAACAATAATTACAAAGTTTCACAACTAAAAATTAGCCACAATTATTTGTCTTTCCACCTTATTCCATCCAAATCTACCGCCAACTGCAAATTTGACTATACCCACCTCTAATTTAACTCCACTAACTCATAACTATTATGATTAGGTTGGCGCATCACTTCTCTACCCTTTGACTTGGTCATTGTGTATACTTTGATTTGTTCATTTTCCTTGTGTTCATCATTCCTCTGCTCTATGAATCAACTTATCATTCCACTTTGCTTCTCCAAAAATCCTTCAATTGTCCCCTAAAAGTGTAGCCCCGCACCTCTATTCGTCATTTCCATCTTTTGGTTCCCTACCTTTAGACCACAACTCAATTCGATAATTACCCAAAAAATTCACCACTTCACCCTCCCATCTACTACAATGTGATTATCCTTAAAGCTCAAAATGAGGGGCCCAATAGGCCCTGACTATGCCTATTGACTCACCCTCAAGTCAACTCATGTTGTCTTGGTCAAATTATGCATCTGCTACTACTTTCCTAATGTAGGGTCCTCCTTTCTAAACGAGGGACCCAACTTGGGGACCACCTCCAAAACGCTTTCTCTAAAACCAATGAAGTGATCGAACCCCTTGGACTATTTTCCTATAAAAATGTTAATTCATACCATGTAGACATTATCTGGCTCAATTTCAGGTGCCTTTGGTATGGTTTCTTAAACTATGGCCCATTTAGATTTCTTTGCGTACAACAGCTGCAAGGAGTTATAGTGTCCAAGCGCGACTCATCTAAGATGACGCAACTGAGTTTGGAATTTCTTGTTGGATTGGAATCATTTATCTAGATATTCATTGGCTTATTGAATTTAGTGGAAATTGGCATCTTACGTCACTAAATTGAGCATCTTCTTGGCTTCCTAATTCAACCTAGTCATTTATTCATGGATTTCTCATGAAGCTTTCTCCTTTCTTTTGACAATTTGCACCTAATTTTGGGTGGTCTTCATAATATCTCAAAATTGGTTTGTGTGACTTGAACCTTCACTTTGATTTGTTCGATATAGTTTGTTGTAGGCTCCCGACTTTGTAGTAATTGGGGCATATTATCTTGTTCAACTAACTTCTCAATATCTCATGTTACCTTAAGTTTTTTATTTCCCTACTTCATCTAATGAATTGCTTAATGTAGTTGTTTGGCAATAGCAAGGAGAGGTTTATCTATCCCTAAATCATTGACACCAACATCCTCTTCCTGAAGGGTCATCCACATATCCATAAATATATGGAAAACGGCTTCTACTTTCTCTTCTAAGGCATCTTCTCTTGTCAAATATTGTTCACTTATTCCAGTGCATCTTCGAGCTATAGTTGAAGATGACTATTTTCAATATTCAATTGCATCAAGTCCTACTCCACTTGAAACAACCTATGTTTAGTTTCACTCCTTGAGATGAAGTGTTAGTTGATTAGATCCTCCATTGGAACCTACTAATATCCAACGATTGAGATGCCTAGGAATGCAATGGTGAAAGGGGATCCATCATAGAAAGAGGTTTGGCCTAAGTGCATTGGTGGAAGGTTTATTATTGGCATCCATGTTGTCCTACTCCCAACCAGATCCCAAATGCACATTAGAATTTTTAATATTTATCTACACATTTATAATGATGTATTGCACAATGCCAAAAAACAATTAACACTCCTCAATGAGTGCAAACTCATATTCTCTTTCTCCTACCAACATCAACGACATGGAAGTTGGCGGGTCTAAGGGTCCAATTGGAACTTCAATAGGGGTGGCACCGGTTCCATGGGTGGCACTAGTTTCTAAGAAAACATCTAAAATCTATTCATCAATGGTTGTCCCTGCTACCTATTACTCTTTCTCTTGATGTGTTTCTTACACATCTTGACTATCCTTCTACTGGTTCATCCCACTAGTGGGGTTTTCCTCAGGATTCTAGTTGTCTCCTAGTGGATGCATCTAGGTTGCACCTTGTTCATCAATGGGGTTTCAACCTTCTACTGGCTACATTGTTTTTTAGACTTTTTGGCCTTCTATTGAGCTAGTGGGTCCATGTCTCTCTATGTTTTTATCATCAGAAATGGGGATTCCTCTTTTGTTGGTTCAACCACTTCTTGTTGTGTTGTAGGTTATGCATACAATATAAGTGTAGTGAGAGGAGGGGGGGGGTGTATTTATTACCACTAGCATAGTCATATATTAACTCTCTTTGATTTCTGATGCCATCCCTTTTACTCATATGATTAGGTAGGGTGTTGATGTCAAAGGATGGGTTCTAGGTCTCATTGTAAGGAGGATCTATGTTAATATTTCAACCAATTGGGTCACTCACTACACAACTTCATCCCCTATCTAGTTGGGTTTGTGTAGTGTCATGATGTTAGGAAAATTATGTGTTGTCTTGGGTGTCATCATGGTCATAGATGATCATCCCACCTCAATTGCATGACTTGAGGTTTCACCTATAACTAAGACCTTTCTCTTCCTTTATTCAACATATGTCTAGAGGAGTAGTGTGTCACGGTAAAGTATGGTAACCCTTTCAAATTCCTCATCACCTTCCTTATACTTCTTCTTTGGAAAGAGGAAGAAGTCTCCTTTGTCTATTTTGTAGTTTTGATCTTGGGCTAGATTTTCACTTTCTCACAGATGTCATTGACTATCAAGATACAAGGAAATGGATTCACCTCTATCCTATCTACTTCTTACATGGTTGGTTTGGCATATTTTTTATTACTATTGGCTTAAAATTTCGACCACTTGAAGTAGCGGTTGATGATATTGGCCAAGAATCAAGGTTGATGCTTTATATCATACATATTTATTTTATACTAGGTCGTAAAGGCCTTGTCGTTGAATGCCAAATTATTTGTTTCTTTTCTCACCCTCCAAGGCACAAATGCTACCGAGACTATACTTTTTTCTATGCAAAGAAGTTGGTTCCCAAGTGGAGCTTCCTAGTTGAACATGGAAAATGCTATCAAAAAACAACCATAGCTAAAAGGGAATGTCTTCTCAGATAGGCCTCTGGCATGGCCTCTGTGAATTTGTTGAGAAATAATTGGCACCAATTCATTCTTTGGCCTTGTCAGCATGCCTCTGCTAGAGAGAGGACATCCAAATTACATTTTTTTTTCCTCTATTTACTCATGACTCGGTAGGTAAATATTTGTTTTTCCATCTTGATAGGTATTGCGTTGATTGAGCTAATGTCAACCCATTTTCTTCCTTAATTCCTAGCACACATTCAAATCATATTTTCTCACAATCTTATCCCTCTTGTGTTGTTGTAGTGTTGTGGCCACCTCTAGGCTATTGATTGATAGACCAATCAGGTCTCAAACCATCTATATAGTGAATGTGTGTGGCTTGTATTGCCATAGATTTCCTTGGTGTACTCTCTTTATCAAGAACTTTATGGATTTTATACAGGTGGGGAGGCACCAAATGTCGGTACCTTAAG
>JZKD02S2408502.1:0-11986 GCA_000966675.3 Picea glauca
CTCACTATGTAGGCTAGCCTCGTTTCCCTGTATAACTAAGTAAGTTGTCCACCAAACACAAGAATTGTGGCGTAGGTCATGTCTAGTTGGAAATACCCACCAATTTTGGCTACCCACGACCTAGATAGTAGTAGGCCATACTTCGGGGGTATATCGACAATAACTACATCCATCAGGACGCTTTTCACCGGGACCTATGCAAGAGTGACTACTAAATCTTTTATCATACCCATGCACTTAACTCTTATTGAATTGAAAGAGTAGAGATCCCCATAAGGTCTGGTGATCTCGAGGCCTAGTCTATCCATAATAGTTTTTGGCATCACATTATGTGAGGCCCCAGAGTCTAACATTTAGTTATGTAGCAGTCGATCATGCACATTTAAGGTGATATAGAAAGGAGCGACGATGTCTCTGGAACCCTCGAAATGTGGACCAAAAGTGATATTTGGCTTACAATCTTCCAAGTTTATCACGTCAGATTGAATTTCTTTATCTAAACAACCTATCACTTTGGTTATCTGCTTTCAATATATAGGATTCTTTGCTAATTCAACCAGAGGGATCGGTATTTTGATCCTATTTATTTCATTTTCAAAACTAAAACCTCAACTACCTTTGTCCATTTCTCTGGTTGAAACCTATGACTCTTTCTTCTCCAACTTATTTGTCTGAGATGATTTATTACTCGTGATTTTATTTACCAGTGTGTGTGTCTCAACTATCTTGATTTCCTTTGTTTGGGTCTCAACCTCCTTCGTTTTGGGATCCAGCGAGTCTGCCCCTTTTATTTTGTTATTATATGTCTCAGTCTCTTTTGGGGAGGGCTCGTATACTTCACCTCTAGGGAGAATTTTATTGGTTTAAAGAGTCAACGCAGGTTTGTTTTTAGACCTCAGGTTATACCTAGGTTGGACCTCAGCCATTACAGAATTGGTCTTTTCTTGACATACAGCGAAATCAGTGTTGTTTATGTCATCATCTTCATTTGATGGTTGTTGTGTGTTTAGGGACTCCTCATAATATTCTTTATTTAAGTAAGGTTGTGTGTAGTCGTCACCCAAATTTGTCACATCTGCTTCCAAATCCTCGAAATCTTGTAGATCGTTTCCTCCTATAAAATTTTCATTTTTTAGAGGAGTTTGAATTTTTTGATCTTCATTTTTAATATGTCTTTGTGGGTTTTGAGGATTGGGGTTTCTTCTGAAATCCCTCTTAATGAAAGGATCGGCCTTATATTGATCCAACTCCATCTTAGAAATCTTATCTGACAGCTCCTTAATTATCTTGGCCATATCATCCATTTTGTCATATGTGGATCTATTAGACCCTGAGGGTCCCACTTGTTCCCTAAAATGTTTGGTTTCTTAGTTTCCCATTTCTACCTTAGCTTTCAACTTGCCAAAAGCCATCATATTAGGTTCGAATTCCACAGCATCATCCTGCATTAGGGTTAAGGTAGCCCCTCTCCTTTCTCTTAAGAGAAGGGAAAAATCGGGTTCGAAAGCTCCCGCGAAGGTTACCTTGGTTGCAGGTTGGGATGGTTTAACTTCAGCTAGGATCTTATCATACAGGTTGTTAAATCTTTGAATAAATTCCATAACTGTTTCCAAACTCTTTTTCTTTAAAGATACGAACTTGGTCAAATAATACAAGTGGTCTTTCCTTTCGCCCCATTGTCTCAGGAAGGAGTCTTCTAGGGCATCGTAAGATAATATCGATCCTGCGGGTAGGCTTCGAAACCAGGTTCGTACCTGTCCTTCGAAAGTTTGAAAAAACATCTTCAAATACATTTCTTCGTACTCAAGACCTAGGATATCCACAAACTGATCAAATAATTTTATATGTTCGGTTGCGTTCAAGTCTCCTTCCCCTGTAAATTTAGGTAAGTTTTTTATATAATTTTTAGGAAGGTCATGAAGAGGGATGGGTAGGACCAAAGGTGCATATCTCACAACCACTTTAGCAAAAAATCTGGGAGGTGGGGGGGGGCTTGGCCTCCCATTCCTCCTCCTGGATCCCCTCCACCTCCTAAAACTCCTCCACCCCCTCCTCCGAAAACCCCTCCACCTGCTCCTCCAGCAGCTACCATCGGTACTACTGGATAGGGAAACGTTGTATTGTATAGAGGGTTATGGAACACTAGAAGAAAATCTTTATCTTCTTTGTGAGATGAGAAAACCAAAGACAGGTGATAAGGGATGCGAGGACTTGGCTCTTCAGATTTGCAAGAAATGTAATCAGGGGAACCCGCGGGTGTGGAATCTAAGTGTATGGTATACTCTTCGAGACTCGGTGAGGTTGTGAAATCTAAATGAAGAGTCAGAGGGATATCGACCACTGATAAATTCACTGTGGTCTTTTTACCTTTGTGTACGATAGAGGTTGTCAAATGGACCTCACTTTTAACCTCAGAGCTAGCTAAAGTTGGATTGATGGTTTCAAGAGGGGAACTGTGCGAAGTTGAAGGTTCAAAAGAACTCTTGGTCTTGGGTTGTGGGTACTTAAGCTAGTAGACTACAGTATTTGGCTTAAGGTAACCTCTTGCTTTCAAAAAAAATCCAGGATCGGAAATGGGCGTGGTCTATTTGCCCTCTGGGTTTTGTCTGGTGTTCCTTCAATCGGATGCCAGCTTATTTAAATGTGGAGTCGCCAAGTGAAATATAATAAAATCCTTTAGAGGGTGTTCACTCTTTGTTCACTATCAAAGGGTGAAACTTGCAAGAAATTTTGTTCTCCTAGGGAAAAAGGTTTTGTAACTTCATTCCCTGAAAACGATGCCAAAAAGATGTTGTTCCAGAGTCTTTACTTAAGTCTTAGAAAGTACAGTGTCTAGGCATCCGAAAGTGATTAAAGGGTAAAAAAGAAAGAAGATTCAACCTTTGGAAAAGGAAGCTAAGGTTGATTTCCAGGTTGTCGTTGTCTTGGCATTCACTCTTCCAAGAAACTTCACCTTCGTAGCCCCGAGTCGCGAAGTCGCGATATCAATTAAACACTGATTAATTAAACACTTAATCTAGATTACATTTTTGCTTAACTAGATCGCATCATCGCGATCTCAAGTTTTAGGAGCTCGAAGGATATGAGTGAAATATCTCGATACGGCGAATGCCGAAAGGGTGATTAAAGTTTAAAGAAAATCTAATTAAAGAAGCTAAGCTAGATTAATCAGTGCATTAATACAAATATTAACGCACACCATCTATGGGTTAAATTTAAATATTTTTGCACCAAATCATGTCATGACCCGTCAAAATTTATAGCATTTATTTGAAGTGATAGGTGAAGATATTTGTTTTTATTGCTAAATATTTCTCAAAAAATTATTTGATCGTTCTGTTCGTAAGGATGTCGGGGTTTTAAAAGGTTGAGATATAGATTTCTTTCTCTCATTGTTTCAAATTCCATTTCCATCCTGCAACAACCTGGAAATCAGCCTTAGCTTCCTTTTCCGAAGGTTGAATCTTCTCCCTTTTTTACACTTTACTCACTTTCAGATGCCTAGACACTGTACTTTCTTGGCCTTAAGTACAGACTCTGGAACAACATCTTTTTGGCACCGTTGCCGAGGACCGAAGTTGCGAAACCTTTTTCCCTGGGAGAACGACATTTCTTGCAAGTTTCACCCTTTGATAGTGAACAAAGAGTGAACACCCTCTAAAGGATTTTCTTATCTTTCACTTGATGACTCCATGTTTAAATAATCTGGCATTCAGTCAAAGGAACACAAGACAAAATCCAGAGGGCAAACAAACCACTCACGTTTCCGATCTCAAAAAAAAATTGAAAGTAAGAGGTTCCCTTAAGCCAACTACTGTAGTCTACCAGCTTAAGTACCCACAACCCAAGACCAAGAGTTCTTTTGAAACTTCAACTTCACACAGTTCCCCTCCTGAAACCATCAATCCAAATTTATCTATCTCTGAGGTTAAAAGTGAGGTCCATCTGACAACCTCTATCGTACACAAAGGTAAAAACCCTGCAGTGAATTCATCAGTGGTCGATATCCCACCAACTCTTCATTTAGATTTCATGACCTCGTCGAGTCTCTAAGAGAATACCATACACTCAGATTCCATGCCCGTAGGTTCCCCTGATTACATTTCTTGCAAATCTGAAAAGACAAGTCCTCGCATCCCTTATCACCCGTCTTTGGTTTTCTCATCTCACGAAGAAGATAAAGATTTGCTTCTAGTGTTCTAGAACCCTCTATACAATACATCATTTCCCTATCYAGTAGTAYCGATGGCAGCCACTGGAGGAGGAGGTTTTTTCTCTAAAGTGGTTGCRAGATATGGGCCTTTGGTCCTACCCGTCCCTCTTCATGACCTTTCTAAAAGTTATATAAAAAACTTACCTAAATTTACAAGGGAAGGAGACTTGATCGCAGCCGAACATATAAACTTCTTTGATCAGTTCACGGATATCCTAGGTCTCAAGCACGAAGACGTGTATTTGAGTTTTTTTGTTCAAACTTTTGAAGGACAGGTACAAACCTGGTTTCAAATCCTACCCGCAGGATCGATATTATCCTACGATGCCCTAGAAGACTCCTTCCTTAGACAATGGGGCAAAAGGAAAGACCACTTGTATTATTTGACCGATTTCAGATCTTTAAAGAAAAAAAAATTGGAAACAGTTATGGAATTTATTCAAAGATTTAACAAGTTGTATAATAAGATCCCAGCCAAAGTTAAACCATCCCAACCTGTATCCAAGGTAACCTTCACGGGAGATTTCGAACCTGATTTTTCCCTTCTCTTAAGAGAAAGGAGAGAGGCTACCTTAACCTGAATGCAGGATGATGCTATGAAAATCGAATCTAATATGATGGATTCTAGAAAGTTGAAAGGTAAGGTAGAAATGGGAAACTGAGAAACCAAACATTTTAGGGAACAACTGGGACCCTTAGGGTCTAATAGATCCACAGACGACAAAATGGATGATATAGCCAGGATAATTAAGGAGCTATCAAATAAGATTTCCAGGATGGAGCTGGATCAATCTAAGGCCAATCCTTTCGTTAAGAGTGATTTCAGAAGAAACCCCAATCCTCAAAACCCACAAAGACAGATTAAAAATGAAGAACAGAAAATTCAAACTCCTCTAAAAAATGAAAATATTATAGGAGGAAACGAACTGCAAGATTTAGAGGATTTGGAAGCAGATGTGACAAATTAGGGTGACGACTACACACAACCTTACTTAACTAAATAATATTATGATGAGTCCTTAAACACACAGCAACCGTCAAATGAAGATGATGGCATAAACAACATTGATTTCGTTGTATGTCAAGAAATGACTGATTCTGTAATGGTTGAGGTCCAACCTAGGTATAACCTAAGGTTTAAAAACAAACCTGCATTGACTCTTCAACCCAAGAAAATTCTCCCTAGAGGTGAAGTATACAAGCCTTCCCCAAAAGAGACTGAGACATCTAATAACAAAATAAAAGGGGCAGACTCGCTGGATCCCAAAACGAAGGAGGTTGAGACCCAAACAAAGGAAATCAAGATAGTTGAGACACACACATCGGTAAATAAACTCACGAGTAATAAATCAGCTGAGACAAATAAGTTGGAGAAGAAAGAATCAAAGGTTTCAACCAGAGAAACGGATAAAGGTAGTGGAGGTTTTAGTTTTGAAAATGAGATAAATAGGATCAAAATACTGATCCCTTTGGTTGAATTAGCAAAGAATCATGCATATCGAAAGCAGATAACCAAAGTGATAGGTTGTTTAGATCAAGAAAGTCAATCTGACATGATAAACTTGGAAGATGATAAGCCCAATATCACTTTTGGTCCACATTTTGAGGGTGCTAGAGACACCGTCGCTCCTTTCTATATCACCTTGAATGTGCATGATTGACTGTTGCATAACTAAATGTTAGACTCTGGGGCCTCACATAATGTGATGCCCAAAACTAGTATGGATAGACAAGGCCTCGAGATCACCAGAACTTATGGGGATATCTACTCTTTCAATTCAAGAAGATTTAAGTGAATGGGTATGATAAAAGATTTAGTAGTCACTCTTGCACAGGTCCCAGTGAAAAGAATCTTGATGGATGTAGTTATTGTTGATATACCCCCGAAGTATGGCCTACTGCTATCTAGGTCGTGGGGAGCCAAAATTGGTGGGTCTTTCCAACTAGACATGACCTATGCCACAATTCCTATGTTTGGTGGACAACTTACTTGGTTATACAGGGAAATAACGCTAGCCTACACAGTGGGCGACCCTCATAATCCTAACATTTTTCCTGTTTATATTGCCGATCAAGATCTAGGAAATTGTATTATGTCTTTTGATGATGATGTAAATAGCTATGCAGAAGAGAATTGCTTAGAAAATAATGAATCAAGAAAGACATATGAAAATATGTATAGTACTAGGATTTGGAAAATGTTTTTTGACGGTGCCCTGTCATGTGAAGGAGCAGGTGCAGGAGTACTTTTTGTGGCACCTAAAAATGATTTTGTTATTCCTTTCTCTTACAGGCTTCAGTGGGATATAGACTACACAAATAACGTCTATGAGTATGAAGCCTTAGTCTTAGGTTTGGAAGCTACCAAGAAGTTGAACATAAAGAACCTGGAAGTTTACAGAGATGTAGAGTTGATAGTGAAGCAGCTAAATCGGGACTACCAGGCCAAGAACCCAAGATTGAGATCCTACAGAAATTGCACCTGGGACCTTATGGAAAATTTATTTTCATCAGTAAAGGTACATTTCATGTCCTGGGTCAAAAAATAGCAAGTTGATTCACTGGCCAAAGTGGCTTCAAATTTCATACCTCCCACCTCTTTCAAATTAAAGTACCACATAGAGGTAAGGCACAAACCAGCCATACCGAACAATATACAACACTGGTAGGTTTTCGAGGATGACGAACAAATCAGAAAGTTCCTGGAAATGGTAGGTGATTTCTCCAAAACCCACATTGACCAGGAGGTATGCAAGAGGGAGAGGAGCCTCAGGAGTTCTGAGAAAAAATTGCTAACCACCGCATGTTGGTTTTAAAGAATAATAAGATTCCAAAGCGACNAAAATTCTCCCTAGAGGTGAAGTATACGAGCCCTCCCCAAAAGAGACTGAGACATATAATAACAAAATAAAAGGGGCAGACTCGCTGGATCCCAAAACGAAGGAGGTTGAGACCCAAACAAAGGAAATCAAGATAGTTGAGACACACACACTGGTAAATAAAATCACGAGTAATAAATCATCTCAGACAAATAAGTTGGAGAAGAAAGAGTCATAGGTTTCAACCAGAGAAATGGACAAAGGTAGTTGAGGTTTTAGTTTTGAAAATGAAATAAATAGGATCAAAATACCGATCCCTCTGGTTGAATTAGCAAAGAATCCTATATATTGAAAGCAGATAACCAAAGTGATAGGTTGTTTAGATAAAGAAATTCAATCTGACGTGATAAACTTGGAAGATTGTAAGCCAAATATCACTTTTGGTCCACATTTCGAGGGTTCCAGAGACATCGTCGCTCCTTTCTATATCACCTTAAATGTGCATGATCGACTGCTACATAACTAAATGTTAGACTCTGGGGCCTCACATAATGTGATGCCAAAAACTATTATGGATAGACTAGGCCTCGAGATCACCAGACCTTATGGGGATCTCTACTCTTTCAATTCAATAAGAGTTAAGTGCATGGGTATGATAAAAGATTTAGTAGTCACTCTTGCATAGGTCCCGGTGAAAAGCGTCCTGATGGATGTAGTTATTGTCGATATACCCCCGAAGTATGGCCTACTACTATCTAGGTCGTGGGTAGCCAAAATTGGTGGGTATTTCCAACTAGACATGACCTACGCCACAATTCTTGTGTTTGGTGGACAACTTACTTAGTTATACAGGGAAACGAGGCTAGCCTACATAGTGAGKGACCCTCAKAATCCTAACAATTTTCCTGTTTATATTGTCGATCAAGATATAGGAAATTGTATTCTATCTTTTGATGATGATGTAAATAGATTTGTAGAAGAGAATTTCTTAGAAAATAATGAATTAGGAAAGACATATGAAAATATGTATAGTACTAGGATTTGGAAAATGTTTTTTGACGGTGCCCTGTCATGTGAGGGAGCGGGTGCAAGAGTACTTTTTGTGGCACCTAAAAATGATTTTGTTATTCCTTTCTCTTACAGGCTTCAATGGTATATAGACTACACAAATAATGTCTGTGAGTATGAAGCCTTAGTCTTAGGGTTGGAAGCTGCTAGGAAGTTGAACATAAAGAACCTAGAAGTTTACGGAGATGTAGAGTTGATAGTGAAGAAGATAAATCAGGACTACTAGGCCAAGCACCCAAGATTGAGATCCTACATAAATTGCGCCTAGGACCTTATGGAAAATTTCTTTTCATCATTAAAGGTACATTTCATCCCCTGGGTCGAAAACCAGCAAGCCGATTCACTGGCCAAAGAGGCTTCAACTTTCGTACCTCCCACTGCTTTCAAATTAATGTACCACATAGAGGTAAGGCACAGACCATCCATACCGAACAATATACAACATTGGCAAGTTTTCGAGGATGACGAACAAATCAGAAAGTTCCTGGAAATGGTAGGTGATTTCTCCGAAACCCACATTGACCAGGAGGACCAAAATGATCATACCTGGATTATGCAAGAGGGAGAGGATCCTCAAGAGTTCCGAGAAAAAATTGCTAACCACCGCATGTTGGTTTTAAAGAATAATCATATTCCAAAGGGACTAATCCCCCTGAAGAGAATTTTTGATCAGAACGACATGCCCTTAAAATCCACTCTGCAAACCCAACTAGAAGAGGTTGAAGACTGTGATGTAGGGACCAAAAAGGATCCTAGGATGGTAAAAATATCAAAGTACCTTCCTCTTGATGTAACAAGCAAATATAAAAACTTACTCGCGCGGTATAAAGAAATTTTTTCTTGGTCTTATGAAGAACTGAGAACCTACGACACCACTGTGATCAAACATAAGATACCCCTGAAGCCTGGTGTCAAACACTTTACAAAAAATCTTAGACAAATCAACCCTATCTTATTACCCATAGTCGAAAGGGAAGTTAAAAAGATCCTAGATGCGAAAATAATAGTACCACTGAGATACTCCGATTGGGTAGAAAACCTGGTCCTGGTTAGAAAGAAGAATGGGGAGATTAGACTATGTGTCGATTTTAGAAATCTAAATGAGTCATCCCTCAAAGACAACTACTCTCTGCCCAAAATGGATCACATTTTAGAAAAGGTAGTTGGGGAAAATAGGATGTCGATGATCGACGGTTTCTCTGGGTACAATCAAATTGCCGTAAATGAACATGATAAAGAAAAAACATCCTTCACTACCCCTTGGGGTACATTCATGTATGATAAGATGCTGTTTGGTCTAATGAATGCAGGTGCCACTTTCCAACGTGCTATGGATATCTCTTTCATCGGTGAAAGAGACAAGTTTGTGGTTATTTATCTCGATGATCTAACCATTTTTTCTAATTTGACGAAGATCATTTGATACATCTCAAGCATACTTTTGAAAAATGCCACAAGTTTTGTCTGTCTTTAAACCCCAAAAAGTCTCACTTTTCCATGCAAGAAGGTAAACTCCTAGGCCATATTGTGTCTCGAGACATAATTAAAATTGATCCTAGAAGGGTTGAAGCTATAGACACAATAAATATTCCTAAAAATGTAAAGGAAATTCAGTCATTCTTAGGAAAGATACATTTTTTGAGGAGGTTTATCCCAAAATTTGCTGAAATTGTGAAATTGATCATAGATAAGTTAAAGAAAAACAAAAAAGTGAAATGGACAACAAAGGCCAAGAATTGTTTGCATGCATCAAGAAGGTTATAAGTGAGGCACCTGTACTGGAAAGCCCTGACTATCTAAAGGATTTTCTTATTTTCTCATTCACCTTTGAACATACAATTGCCACGGTACTCCTCCAGAAAAATGAAGAAGGTTTCGAAAAACTGATAGCCTTTTTGAGCAAAAGTCTCAAAGACATAGAACTTAAATATGATATAATGGAAAAGCATGCGTATGATATGGTGAAGGCATTGAAAGCATTCAGAACCTATGTGCTACATTCCAATATAATTGCATATGTACCCACCAGTTCTGTAAATGATATTTTGGTTCAATCTGACAGTGATGGCAAAAGGGGACGGTGGCTTGCCAAAATTCAAGAATTCGACCTAGAGATAAAACCAACGAGATTGGTAAAGCGACAAGGTTTGGCCAAACTCTTAGCCAAATCAAATTTCAGAGCTCTCGGTATAAATGACCTACAGGGATATGAAGAGGGTGTGGACATGAACAAGCTTGATGAGCCAACAAGCACAATCAAAATCGAAGAGAAGTTTGCCTCATCATATTGGTACAAAAAAATAGTGTCCTACCTGCTAACCTTAAATTGCCCGAGCGACTTATCGCCATCCAAAGAAAGGACACTAAAACTACATGCAGTCAAGTACTGTATATCCAAAAGTCAATTGTATTGTAAGGACCCACTTGGCTTCCTGTTAGTTTGTTTAGTCAAATCAGAAATAGAGAGGGTCATAAGTGAATTTCACAAAGGAGTGTGCGGGGGACATCATGCTTGGAGGGAGATAGCCTATAAGATCCTGAGGGTAGGGTATTATTGGCCAAAATTTTTCTCAGTTTTAAATGCCAAAGTTAGGGCCTATAACCCTTGCCAATTGTTCATAGGAAAGCATAAACTCCCATCGCTATCGTTAGTTCCGGTCAAAACAAAAGCACCTTTTCAGCAATGGGGACTAGATTTTATAGGCAAAATTAACCCCCATTCTAGAACTCAACACAAATGGATCCTGACTACCATAGATTACTTCACTAAATGGGTGGAGGCTATTCCAACTAGAAGGGAAACAAATTCGGTGGTGATAGATTTCCTATAAGAAAACATTTTGTCTAGATTCGACTGCCCTCAAAAGATAGTCACAGATAACGCCCAGGCTTTTAAATCTATGGCTATGATCAATTTTTGCCAAAAATACAATATCTTTCTTGGCCATTCCATGACATAATACCCCCAAGGAAATGGACTGGCTGAGTCTTCAAACAAGAGTCTGATAAATGTAATTAAGAAAGTGTTGAACTAGAACAAAAAATCTTGGCACGTGCATTTGAAATATGATTTATGAGCAAACTGGATAGGCACAAAAAAATCTATTGGCACCTCTCCTTTCCAAATGGTGTACGGGACTGACGTGGTATTACCCATAAACCTGGTGCTTCCCGTAATGAAACTGTGTCAAGATGAGAAAGAAGAACCAAACCATGTCACAAGAAGGATAAACCAGCTGATCGAAGTACAACAACATAGGGTCGAAGTGGACAAAAGGTTGCAAAAATACCAAGACGACATGAAAACGTTATTCGACTGTAAGGCAAAAGACAGAGAGTTTCTCCTTGGCGATTTGTTTTTGAAATGGGATGCTAGAAAGGAATATTCGATGAAACACGGTAAATTCGATCATATATGGTATGGACCGTTCAAAGTCGCATCTCCCGAAGGAAAAAAATTCATTTCTATTAGAAAATCTGGACGGTAAAATCTTCAACGCCCCTGTCAATGGGCGTTATTTAAAACACTTTATGAAATAATTGGTTCCCAAATTTTTTTCCATTGTATATACCGGTTTGTGTTTTCTTTCTATTTCATAATTTCTCTTTGGTAAGTTTACTTTCACCTCTAATTAATTAGGTCAATAATTTTTTTAGAAGTAGAGATAAAAATTTTCAATACATTTAGCTCTTTTAAAAAGCACTCTTCGTGTCTATAGGATTCTGGCTTGCAACCCAAATGAATGAAAGGAGAAAACATAAATTCATATATCAGAGACTAAATTCGCCGAAATAGGTGATAGAATTTTTTTTTCCGTTATTTTAAAAGGAAAACGAAATGGTAAGGAAAAGGTATGAAATTCCTAAGAATTTTGTTTTTTTAAAA
>JZKD02S2408513.1:10455-28719 GCA_000966675.3 Picea glauca
ACTAGCTAGCTCTTCTTACAACAAAGAAAAAATGGAAAATGATGAAAGAACTCTTTACAAATCCACTCAATGGGTGAGATGGATTGTCCAATGCAATGGTGGAAATATGCTCTTGGCAAGGATGGAGTCCTCAAGAGAATAGAGGCAACATAACATTACTTTGAATTCCTTGAAAAATGAGGTGCATCCATGGCCTTTTTATAGCATTCCTTTGGGTTTTTGTTTAATTGCTTTGTAGAGTGAAAAGAGGCCAATTAGGGCATTCCTAGGTTTTTGACCAGCCCACCAGTCAGATCTAGTCCAGATTTGAGGGTCAAATCAGCTTGGGAGTTGAACCATAAGTGGGTGGGAGGCCGACCACTCTCATAAATGCACCGTTTAGTAGGTGCACGAATTTTTGCGATAACAGTCATGCATCGTGCGCATGTGCGTGATTTGTGCATTCCTGTTTCGCGCATGTGCGTGCGTGCCCAATGTCTGCATAACGCTCTTCAATTTTTCACTACTTTGTATAGTTTTTGACCTTTTTTTTGAATGTTTTAGTATTAATTCAGGTCCATGGATGACTTCATCACTGTTTGACGATGTTGATTTCTTGTAACCATGTGCAGACAAAATTTTAGTGATAACAGACAGATCGAGGAATGGACGCCTGGAGCTCCCGAAATGGTGAGTGGAAGTTTGGAAAAAAGGCCTATATATAGCTATAGGGCCCACATTGCCACCTCATTTGTACTTGCTACTATAGTGATTGGATGAGAAGCATTCAAAGGAGATTGGGAGATTCTGGGAGGACGAGGCATCCAATCGAGGACCTGCGAGCTTCAGGTTAGTGGTCTAATCATCCTGCATAGAATTAGGGTTTCATTTTTTGGGCAGGGGTTGTATAGAGGGCCGAACAGGGGGTTTTTCTGGGTGTGGGTCCCATGTGCATGGGCGATTCATTAGTAGGCGCACGCACGTTCACGCCTACCCACCGAATAGGCACACATGGGAGCGTTGGTATGGGGATAGAGGGTACGCACTGTGTGCATGCCTGTCGGATGAATAGGCATGCACGTGTGTGCACCTGTAGAGTGAATAGGCATGCCTGAGAGTGAACATGTGTAGTAAACAGGTGCACACACATGCGTGCCTGTGTAGTGAACATGCGTGCATACGTGCACGCCTGTGTAGTGAATAGGTGCGCACACGTGCACGCCTGTGGGGTGTACAGGCGTGCATGTGTGTGCGCCTGTGGGTTAAACAACCACGCCGTGGAGGCAAGGTTGACGGGTGTAAAATGTGTCTTTTTTATGTTTTTGATTGTCCATGTGGATGAATTAGGATGATTTTATGTGTTGCAGGTGAGATTTGTGCATGATGCCTATTGGTTGGTGAGAGCAGGATTGGTCCTAGCTGTGAGACGTCGTGGCTATTGAGGAGCTAGGTGTACGTGCAACTTTGGTAGCCTGTGGGATGCTGAAGTTCTTTGAGTGCCCATTGATATGGGCGTAGGAGTATCTCCTGCAGTTTCTTATCGGGATGTGGTGTCTGGACCTGCACTGCTTCATAGTGCGGGGAAAGCAGATTCCCTTCACTGCGGTGGAGGATGTATATTTTTTGACTGGGCTCCCATTTTAGGGAACACCCCTACCGGCAGAGCCGATGCCACCGAGGGATACACTGCTAGTGACGGTTGTCTAGAGATATTGTTCGGGGATGAACTTTATGTCCGACACAGTCGTGAGCATTGGGGCGATGGATGCCCTAGCACATCACTGTATAGTAGCGATGATTGTGAGAGTTTATGGTTCACTGGTGACGTAGCAGATCAGTGGTGGCCAGTTGATGGTGATGGAGAGAGTGTTGGCCAATGAGCACTTTTCCTGGGGGTTAACACTGCATGCCAGGATGGTAGGGCAGTTGGACCAGTGTCGGTCCACGAATGTTGGAGAGTTTGCCTTCGGGTCCATTTTGGTGGCCTAGTTTCTGGAGAGGGTGTCGATGTTGTGCCCTAAGATTCTATTGGGTGCACCTGGGGCACGAGAGTTGCAGCTGAGGCAGTGGTCGACTATGTTTCTTCGCCATGGTAGTGGAAAGGGTGGCCACTTATTTACTGAAGAGGCGGCGCAGGTATGGTGGCAGATGTTGCAGGTGATATTGCGGTACCCCTATGTTGGGGTTGACTTCCGGGAGGATCTGGACATGGTGCTACCTCCAAGGGAGGTGTTTGAATGATGTTGATGATGTTGATATGTATGTTTTGGTGTTTTGAGATAGCATGACATATTTATATGATATAGATGTTGATATTATCGGTTGCTTGTTTGTATGTGCAGATGTGGCACCTCGTGGGTGCAAGGTGGAGTTGCAGAGAGCACTGGCTCATCAGGAGCCATAGAGCCTACCACAGGGAGAGAGACGTCAGCGTGAGGATGCCACGGTGCAACCATCTAATCCGGAGAGGGCAGCGAGGAGATGCCGGTTTGATGACCCTGGTGTTGGGCCATCACATGTTCCTCCAATGGCTGTCGGAGTAGATTTTGAGGACATACGTCATCGCTTGGAGGTAGTGTTACAGGATGTGCCTGAGGGCATGTGGTCTCTCATATAGGATGAGGGTATCCTAGAGTAGTGTGTGGGGGTTCCACTACCATGGCAGGCCATAGTACGACGAGCAATAGTGGCTGGTGCTGCGATGACTAGACGACTGCCTCCAGGGTAGGAGGGGCCGATAGGGGGTGGACCACCACCACCTGAGGGAGGGGCAGGTGGTGGTGGGCCACCACTGCCTGAGGGAGGGGCAGGTGGTGGTGCTCTAGAGGCACCATGAGTGGTGCTCTAGAGGCACCATGAGTGGTGCTCTATGTATTGATGTATTTTTTGTATATAGGTTGGTGAGCCCATTTTGTACCGAGGTGCTTTATTGGCCTACAGATAGTTGTATTTTTGTATGTAAACATTTGGATGGCACTGTGGACCTTTCTCTATATACATGAGTATACATTTTGAGATCTATGTGGTGTTTACATGTGTTTTGTTAATGTATTGATGATGTCTAATCTATATATGCGATGACAGGTTGTTGATATGTTTATGTATGCGTAGAGGTATCTTGATGTGATATATGCCAGTCTAACACAATATTAGCTAGGTTATCCGTAATTTGATTCAATTTTCTTGGAATATTTGTAAATGTAATGGAATCAAAATGTAGAGATAAAAGTCTAACCTGCAGGTATTTGTGAAAGAGGCTAGGATCGCGGACGTGGTACACATTGTTGAGCTGGAGAACGACTAGTTGAGAGTCAAGAAGGACGCTAAGGTGACGAATACGATGATGTTGGGCATCGACCAGGAGGTCGATGATGGCAGTGTATTCAGTTTGGTTGTTGGTCTCTAAACCCAAACATATGCCGCTCGAATGTAGCATTTGATGTGAGGGGGTGTAGAGAGCCCAAGCGACTGAAGCAATGTTTTGTGTCCAACGACTGGTGCCGTTGGCGTAACCGATGTGGTAGGCCAGTGGAGGAAGCATCTGTCAATAGCACAAATGATAGTTTAGATGTGAGGGATGGAAAAAAGATTAAAAACACTATAAAAGAAATAACCTAAAGTAGAATGACTACGTTTAAGAATAAAATTTCTCTAAATMCAACCCGTTGATGGGTTTTTTGAGAGAGARGCCTTTGGGGGAGGCCAGGATGTATGCACCTTTGGTGAGGCAATGTTGGATAATATATGGKCCATGCCATATTGACTCGAATTTTCCATGGCCAAAGGTATCATGAGCGATATCGTAAGCCAGGACGAGGTCGCCTTCGCGAAATGAGCGAAGGTTGACATGTCGATCAAAGGTATCCTTGGATCATTTTTTAGCTGCCTCGTTGTTCTGTAATGAAGATTGACGATAYTCATCTAGAGAATCTAAGTTCAGCAAGTGCTTCTCCATTGGAGCAGTGTCGGGTAATAGCTCAATTGCAGTGCGTAAAGTGGGAATTTCGCACTCGATGGGAAGAGTGGCCTCAASCCCATGGACTAGATGAAAAGGTGTGAAACCAGTAGCTATTTTTACAGCTGTACGGTAAGCCCATATTGCAGAGAATAACATATGATTCTAATTGATTTTATGTTTATTAACCGTGCGTTATAACATGGTCTTGAGGACCTTGTTAACTTCTTCGACCTATCCATTAGAATAAGGGTAATATGGTAAGGAAAACTCGTGAGAGAATCCTAACCGAGATGAGAGTTCGACGAAGATCTCATTCGCGAAGTGTTTCCCATGATCGAAAATGAGTTGGAGTGGTACTCCAAAGAGAGATATGACATGGTTAAAGAAAAAATGCACTGCAGTGTTAGTGGTGTTGTTGAAGGTGGGCATAGCTTCTTCCCATTTGGTGAAGTAATTGATGGCGAAAACAATGTATTTGTGACCATTGCTGGAGGGGGGATTACAAGTCATGAAGTCGATGCCCCATTTACAAAAAGGGTCAGCAGTGATGATGGGATGAAGAAGAGCGGGGGGAGCTCAGGCTTTATTGGAGTAAATTTGACATTGCTCACATCGTTTCATGGTGTGAATGCAATCATGAAACAAGGTAGGCCAAAAGTAACCTTCTCGGATAATCTTTTGAGCAGTGTATATGCCCAAAAGATGGCCCCCACATGTGCCATTGTGGCAGTCATTTAAGACTCTATCGGCCTCATCAATAGTCAGGCATCGACGAAGAATGGTGTCGACTCCTCATTGGTATAGGATGTCTCCGATGAGGAGGTAGCGGGGGGCCTGATGGTGAATATGATGACGATCATCTCATGAAAGGTGGTTACTGAAATTTTGAGATTGGAGGTAGACGAGGAGGTCGTCGTACCAAGGATCATCTGAAGTGATGTAAAAGAGGTGTTCATTGGGAAAGTTGGTGTTGACGAGGGTACTGGTGATGTCAGAGGGGAGGGTCGTGACAAGTTCAGTGAGAACAAGGGCCTTCTTACTCTTGGGTGTTGAGAACTCTAGGTCATACTCCTGAAGGATAACGATCCATCGAGAAAAATTTCCATTAACTTGCTGACAACTGAGAAAGTGCTAAATGGGGTTGGAATCTGCTATGACCTTGGTTGTGTGAAGCAGAATGTAGTGGCGCAGTTTCTGGACTGCGAGGATGACTGCAAGAGAAAGTTTCTCTTTGTGTTTATACTTCAAGGGTGGCCCTGAGAGGTTTTTACTAACGTAATAAATGAAATGCTCACAATTGTCATCACCTAGCTGGATGAGAACTCCTACTACTAACACAAATAATGCTGATACGTAGAGGATATAGTCACGATTGTAGTCAGGTGCACTAATTAAAGGTGCATTGGAGAGCATTGTTTTAAGATCGTCAAATGATTGTTGGGCATGGTTGTCCTAGTGAAATGGGATGTCATGACGTATTAAGTGAAGGAAACCGTGTGCGTGTATGTCATAGTCTGAGACAAATCGCCATAGAAAGTTAGCTTTGCCTTGTAGGCTCTGAAGTTGACGTAAATTTCGGGGAGGTGGAATTTCGGTGATAGCTTTGAATTTGAGGGGGTCCATGGTAATACCGCTTTGGGAAATGATAAAGATGAGCAGGCGCCCTGCGGTGACACAGAACATGCACTTGAGAGGATTCAAGTGGATGTTGGACTGACGACACTATTGAAAGATGATTCATAAATCATCAAGATGTTGGGTGTGTTTCTTGGATCGAGTTGTGAGGCCATCCAAGTAGGCGAGGATGATGTGAGCCAGATCATGAAAGATGTATGTCATATCCCATTGGAAAGTTGCGTCAGCATTCTTTAAGCCAAAAGGCATGACACAATATGCAAAAGTACCCCAAGGGGTAGTGAATGTGGTTTTATACTGATCGGCGGGGTGAATTTGAATTTGATTATAACTAGAGAATTCGTCCATAAAGGATAGAGCCTCATGGCCTATGCAGTCATTGATAATTTGATCAGTGAAAGGTGTTGGAAAGTTGTCTTTGGGACATGCGTGATTGAGATCGTGAAAGTCTGTGAAAACATGGATAGTGCCTTGTTTTTTGTTAACGGGTATAGGGTTGGAAACACATGATGTATAGGCGATGGGGTAAATGAACTCGACAACGCGTAATTTGTTAATTTCTTCTTTGATGGATGCTGCTTTGGATGGGTGTAGTGGTCATTGTTTTTTACGAATTGGTGTAATGTTGGGCTAGGTTTCAATGCGATGTTCGATGATAGAGGGATCGAGGCCAGGAATTTTCATGTATGACCAAGAAAAGATATCCTGATATTCTTAGAAGAGGGATTTATAGGTGGTGATTTCCTGAGGAGTGCAAGCAACTCCAATGGTGATGTCCTCGATGATGCCATTTTTTATGGAAATGTCGATTTTAATGGTTGGGGAGATGTTGGCCATGTTGCCTTCTTCAAAAGAATCAGAGGCAGTAATGGCGTTTTTCAACCATTCGATAGGCTCTGATGGGATAAAATCCTTGGTTTCGACTACATAGATGGGGTGTTGGTTAGGAGGCATGGAGGCTTCCTGTGGAAAGAAGAGTGCGTGGTGGTGCAATGCATCCCAGGGATAGTCTGGGTGGCTTAACTCTTCAAGTATTTCTTCATCGCAGTGGAAGTGACGGGAATACAAGTGGTCATGAGGAGTGATATCAGTGACTGTTGTTGTGTGGTTTCCCCCTAGTGAGGAAGAAGTAGGGGGAACAATGCTAGGAGATGGTGAGAGTTCATTCGACATAAACCAGATATTGAAGTACTGAGGAGTACCCATGGTAGTTGGGTGTAAAATGTCTGTAGGGGAATGAGCAGGAGAGTTGGGGGGATTGGGGGGTGAATCCTTAGATAAGTCATCTAAGAACCATGGAGGCATTGGAAGGGCCTCGGGTTTGAGAGAAATGACATGATGAGCCTCTAGTGACAAGGTAATGTCATCTATCAACTTTGTAGGCTGTTGAAGTAGGATCAGTTGGTGTTTCCTGTATTCAAGGATCATAGGACACTGGTATGTAAAATGATCTAATGAGTCGCATAGAGAGAAAGGGAGTTTCATACATTCATTGACTGAAGTGGTGACATAACGGATGTCAGTGATATTTGTTAAGGAGGACGTAGCAAGANCCCATGGACTAGATGAAAAGGTGTGAAACCAGTAGCTATTTTTACAGCTGTACGGTAAGCCCATATTGCAGAGAATAACATATGATTCTAATTGATTTTATGTTTATTAACCGTGCGTTATAACATGGTCTTGAGGACCTTGTTAACTTCTTCGACCTATCCATTAGAATAAGGGTAATATGGTAAGGAAAACTCGTGAGAGAATCCTAACCGAGATGAGAGTTCGACGAAGATCTCATTCGCGAAGTGTTTCCCATGATCGAAAATGAGTTGGAGTGGTACTCCAAAGAGAGATATGACATGGTTAAAGAAAAAATGCACTGCAGTGTTAGTGGTGTTGTTGAAGGTGGGCATAGCTTCTTCCCATTTGGTGAAGTAATTGATGGCGAAAACAATGTATTTGTGACCATTGCTGGAGGGGGGATTACAAGTCATGAAGTCGATGCCCCATTTACAAAAAGGGTCGGCAGTGATGATGGGATGAAGAAGAGCGGGGGGAGCTCGGGCTTTATTGGAGTAAAGTTGACATTGCTCACATCGTTTCATGGTGTGAATGCAATCATGAAACAAGGTAGGCCAAAAGTAACCTTTTCGGATAATCTTTTGAGTAGTGTATATGCCCAAACGATGGCCCCCACATGTGCCATTGTGGCAGTCATTTAAGACTCTATCGGCCTCATCAATAGTCAGGCATCGACGAAGAATGGTGTCGACTCCTCATCGGTATAGGATGTCTCCGATGAGGAGGTAGCGGGGGGCCTGATGGTGAATATGATGACGATCATCTCATGAAAGGTGGTTACTGAAATTTTGAGTTTGGAGGTAGACGAGGAGGTCGTCGTACCAAGGATCATCTGAAGTGATGTAAAAGAGGTGTTCGTTGGGAAAGTTGGTGTTGACGAGGGTACTGGTGATGTCAGAGGGGAGGGTCGTGACAAGTTCAGTGAGAACGAGGGCCTTCTTACTCTTGGGTGTTGAGAACTCTAGGTCATACTCCTGAAGGATAACGATCCATCGAGAAAAATTTCCATTAACTTGCTGACAACTGAGAAAGTGATAAATGGGGTTGGAATCTGCTATGACCTTGGTTGTGTGAAGCAGAATGTAGTGGCGCAGTTTCTGGACTGCGAGGACGACTGCAAGAGAAAGCTTCTCTTTGTGTTTATACTTCAAGGGTGGCCCTGAGAGGTTTTTACTAACGTAATAAATGAAATTCTCACAATTGTCATCACCTAGCTGGATGAGAACTCCTACTACTAACACAACTAATGCTGATACGTAGAGGATATATTCACGATTGTAGTCAGGTGCACTAATTAAAGGTGCATTGGAGAGCGTTGTTTTAAGATCGTCAAATGATTGTTGGGCATGGTTGTCCCAGTGAAATGGGATGTCATGACGTAGTAAGTGAAGGAAACCGTGTGCGTGTATGTCATAGTCCGAGACAAATCGCCGTAGAAAGTTAGCTTTGCCTTGTAGGCTCTGAAGTTGACGTAAATTTCGGGGAGGTGGAATTTCGGTGATAGCTTTGACTTTGAGGGGGTCCATGGTAATACCGCTTTGGGAAATGATAAAGATGAGCAGGCACCCTGCAGTGACACAGAACATGCACTTGAGAGGATTCAAGTGGATGTTGTACTGACGACACTATTGAAAGATGATTCATAAATCATTAAGATGTTGGGTGTGTTTCTTGGATCGAGCTGTGAGGCCATCCAAGTAGGCGAGGATGATGTGAGCCAGATCATGAAAGATGTATGTCATAGCCCATTGGAAAGTTGCGTCATCATTCTTTAAGCCAAAAGGCATGACACAATATGCAAAAGTACCCCAAGGGGTAGTGAATGTGGTTTTATACTGATCGGCGGGGTGAATTTGAATTTGATTATAACTAGAGAATTCGTCCATAAAGGATAGAGCCTCATGGCCTATGCAGTCATTGATAATTTGATCAGTGAAAGGTGTTGGAAAGTTGTCTTTGGGACATGCGTGATTGAGATCGTGAAAGTCTGTGAAAACATGGATAGTGCCTTGTTTTTTGTTAACGGGTATAGGGTTGGAAACACATGATGTATAGGCGATGGGGTAAATGAACTCGACAACGCGTAATTTGTTAATTTCTTCTTTGATGGATGCTGCTTTGGATGGGTGTAGTGGTCATTGTTTTTTACGAATTGGTGTAATGTTGGGCTAGGTTTCAATGCGATGTTCGATGATAGAGGGATCGAGGCCAGGAATTTTCATGTATGACCAAGAAAAGATATCCTGATATTCTTAGAAGAGGGATTTATAGGTGGTGATTTCCTGAGGAGTGCAAGCAACTCCAATGGTGATGTCCTCGATGATGCCATTTTTTATGGAAATGTCGATTTTAATGGTTGGGGAGATGTTGGCCATGTTGCCTTCTTCAAAAGAATCAGAGGCAGTAATGGCGTTTTTCAACCATTCGATAGGCTCTGATGGGATAAAATCCTTGGTTTCGACTACATAGATGGGGTGTTGGTTAGGAGGCATGGAGGCTTCCTGTGGAAAGAAGAGTGCGTGGTGGTGCAATGCATCCCAGGGATAGTCTGGGTGGCTTAACTCTTCAAGTATTTCTTCATCGCAGTGGAAGTGACGGGAATACAAGTGGTCATGAGGAGTGATATCAGTGACTGTTGTTGTGTGGTTTCCCCCTAGTGAGGAAGAAGTAGGGGGAACAATGCTAGGAGATGGTGAGAGTTCATTCGACATAAACCAGATATTGAAGTACTGAGGAGTACCCATGGTAGTTGGGTGTAAAATGTCTGTAGGGGAATGAGCAGGAGAGTTGGGGGGATTGGGGGGTGAATCCTTAGATAAGTCATCTAAGAACCATGGAGGCATTGGAAGGGCCTCGGGTTTGAGAGAAATGACATGATGAGCCTCTAGTGACAAGGTAATGTCATCTATCAACTTTGTAGGCTGTTGAAGTAGGATCAGTTGGTGTTTCCTGTATTCAAGGATCATAGGACACTGGTATGTAAAATGATCTAATGAGTCGCATAGAGAGAAAGGGAGTTTCATACATTCATTGACTGAAGTGGTGACATAACGGATGTCAGTGATATTTGTTAAGGAGGACGTAGCAAGACTGGGGTTTCTCTGGAATCTTTGGCGTACTGCAGTTAATGTCTGCCGAAAGCATGGCAGTGCTGGGCAATGGTGGGTATAATGGCCATATTATGAACATATAGCACAAGCAAATTTGGTCCACAACCCTTTACTACTGGAATGGGGGGTGGTAGTGGCAGTATTGGCTATAGTGGCGAGTGTTGGGGGAGTTTGATTGAGTGGAATCAAATTCTGTAACTCTAGTAGAGATGAGAAGTTGTTGGTTTGGTGTCCCTCTTTCTCACATAGTGCGTAAGGAGGTTGGATGCATGGAGGAAGTGGAGATATGGGTTCCTTATTCTTTCTCCTACCCCAGCTATGGCAGGGGGGTTAGTGAGTGGGGGTGTAGGGGGTATGGTGGGAGTAAGTATGGGAATCATCATGGGGATTCCTTCTATTTGGGGGGGAAGGGATGGTTGAGAGACCATCTCTGGTGGGTGTAAATACCAAACTAGAATTGCTAACACCATATTAGGTAGGGTAAGCATTGCAGCTACCTGGAAAGATTCGATGCCTAGTGGAGGGTAAAAGAAGGGAATTTGGGTGATGGCTTGGGGAAATGTCTCCCAAACTGGGATATGTCCTTGGGGAGAGGTGGAATTGTGGACTCGTGGGGTTGACGAGTGCGTAGGAGGTTCTTGAGGGGGAATTTATGCGACTAGTGGGACGTCAGATATGGTTGATGCCTCTGTAGGAGGAAGGATATCCTCTGTGTGAGTTACGTTAGATGATACGATTCATAGTTGATTGGAAGGATGAAGAATTGGTGGTGCTCCATGGTAAGTTCCTAACAATGATGGATCTTTGAAAATTCTAGGACCCATCTCGACGAGTGGGTATGCATCCTGGCTCATGTGGATGAGAGGAAGAATGTTATCGATGTTGGTAGATGGATTAGGCTCGTAATGTGAAACTTGGTCAATAGTAACATTCTTCCCATTGTGAGGGAACATCATTGTTCAAAATATGGAAGATGCCACTGCCTTCATAGCGTACATGTAGCTATGACCGAATAGGATATTATAATCGAGTGGGGCATCGATAACTTTGATGTCGATTAGAATAGTCTTGCCCCTGAGTTTGATGGGGAAATTTTGGAAGAGCCCTTCAGAAGACGATGCTCATCTATCATAAGCTCGTAAGGTGATGGTAGAGGGTATGAGTTCGGGGGAACCAAGTTTCTTCCATACAGTTTTGGACATAATGCATGTAGATGCACCTTCATCGATGATACACCGATGAACTGTGATGTTCTGTATTCTTACTGGTATTTGAAAAGCAATCAAGGCAGGAAGGCGAGGTTCTCCACTGTCAATATCAAAGGTAATGAGTTGGGTATCTCCAGGGTTGACTGCCCCCAAGGTGGAAAGTAATGATTTTCACTGAGTGGGACAAGTCTGGAGGACCTCCAAAGCTAACATGGTAGCCAAGGATTGTGCTAAGTCGTATACCAAACTATAGTTATGAGCTGCCCTAGCCTGTGGGTTGTGGACATTCCTACGCAATGGGATGCGAGGGATGCGAAGAGGTGGCTCGGTGGTAGGGTGAGGAATCACCAACGGGGGTCCCGTTGCTGCACGATTTGTCTCTGGAGGGATGGGAGGAGACTCAGCAGGTGCATGATACTGTCGATTACATGTTTGCAGAAATATTTCTTCCTCACTAGTGAGGAGATTTGTGTGATCTGCTGAATTGTTTGGGTTGAGGTATTGTCCCACCTAAGGTGGGGGATTTTGTGTGTCCTGTTGGGTGTTTATCACACCTTAATGTGGAATAGGATTCTGCATCATGACAGGGGGGGTTTGTTGCATGTATTGTTGTTGTGCCTGCTAAGGGACAGGCAGTGTTGGAGGATGGGGAAGACTACTAGAGTCTTTCAACCGTTTGAAATCAGCGATTTGGGGGCAATGATGAGTGTAATTGATGAAATCACCACAAAGGGCACAAGGTAAGTTGGTTTTAACATTATTGTTATTTCTCCCTTGATGCCTATTATTATTGCCCCCCTGAGGGTTTTGATTCCCTTGTCTCTGGTTGCCCATAGTGGGTTGGTTCTGCTGGGGTTGATTCCCGCCTTGACCTAGGTTGTTGATGTTCCTATTTCATCCTTTCTTTTTGGCATTGTTCGATGGATGTGTTGGATTGGTTGTATTCATCTGTTCAAAATTTTGGTATTGTTGAACGGTGGAGGGTTGAACAAAATTCACCCCCGCATGAGGATGTGGGGGAGCCATGGGTTGTGGGGGACCAAGAAATGGGAAGTACAGATTCTATGGTGGTAACGATCCGTAAGGTACATAGGAAGGCATAGTGATTTTGCTTGTACTATAAGCTGAGGGAGAGGGGGTACTAGAGTTCGTTTGAATAGGTGGATGTATGGGGGGTGCAGGCGGTGGTCCATTGATGGGTGGAGGTATAGATACAGGGTATGGTTGTTGATAAGGGGGTGAGGGGTAATAAGAAGTGCCCCCGTATGCTAGAAAGTATTGAGGTGTTCCATACATCAGTGGTGGTTGGGGTTGTGGTCCATGGTGAGTGGTGGTACCAATCAGTCCATCTGCTGAGTGAGATATCCCAAGTTTGTCGTGGCCAAATGGCACTGGTTTTGGAAGATCAGGAAGTATAATGTATAAGTACCCTGACTATGCATAGATGAGGTCATACTGTTGAGCCTTACTGATGGCTTCCTCTTCAGATTAAGGGAAGGTGGAAGCTACATCCTTACCGAGGAGAGAGACAAGTGATCTAAGAAACCAGTCAAGACACTGTTGCTTGGTGGTTTTTGCTTTGCACAAACTACATTGCCTACGCCAATTGTGAATGTGGGTAGCGATATGTGTGGCTGAGGTTTGTTTGAAATTAGAAAGTAGTTCTAGACCATTGTCGTGGTGGATTGGTAATTGGAAGAAGGTCAAGAATGTTTTGGCCAAGGACTCAAAAGTCACGTGGGACCCTGATTTTTCTTCTACATACCATTTAGCTGATGGACCAGTGAGTGTGCGTTGAAATAATTGCAGTCTGATGGAATCATCCATAATTCTTTTGGAAGTGCACCATAGGTGAAAGGTCATGACATGGTTGGCAGGGTCATCATCTACCTTTCCTTCAAACTTTGGTATGTCCGAAGGTAGTTTGGTGGGCATTACAGGCCATGTGGGAGCATGGAATATAAGATCATTGGTGAGTTTGATTAGATCCAGTATATTGAGAAAGACCAAATATGGCATCTATAGTGGGGGGGGAGGATTAACTCCGGCCATGGTGTGAGTGTGTTGTGAACCTGACCCTTGAGGGGGGCTAGGTAGGTTGGTGCTTCCCCCTTGAGAGGAAGTTGGTCCCCCACTTCCGTGTAAAGGAGAGCGAGGGGAAGGATGACCTTAGGAAGTGGACCCAAGTAATGTAGAACCAAGAAAAGCTGATCCTAAAAAGGTCGCACTCACAGGAGTGTGTGAAGGTAGTGCTGATGAGTGGGAAAGACCAGACACTCCCCCTAAGATAGGAGGGAGGTTTAGCAAGTGTCATTAATGACAGAGATTCTGTGGGTCCCCTATGATGTCCAACTAGTTTTGTGAATGTGTGCAAATGGTGGTGAGAGTAATAAAGAAACAAGAGCCTTTGCGTTGCAAACGTTGAATTTTACACAATATATATATCCAAATCAAACCGTAATCAGAGGTGCATCATACATAAAACGTTTTTGAAAAAGAAGCATATATCTGGGTAAGTGGGTTTTGTCTGTGTGGGGAATCAAAAGAAAAAAAATGCTCGTGTCCTAGAAGACGTAACGTCCTTCCTCTCAAATAGCACTGTACCTTCCAATAGTACTCAACAGTGGGGTTTGAAGTCACTAGAAGAGAAACTAGTGAAGGATGAAATAATTGGTTATAATGAGGGGTAAAGGGGGCATATCCCGAAAGAGTTGGAGATATTTCCCAATAGCCACACAAAATGCAATCAAGGTGCGATTGCAGCCCACAATTTCCACCTGGGTAGATGTCCTAAAATTTGGTCACTAGGTACCTCAGTCAAAGTGTGACATTTAGATTTTCAGCCTAAGAAATGGGTCACAGGATGGATCCCATCTAAGAGGTGGGTGCCTCAAGGGGGGATGCATAGAACAACCGGACCTCGGCCTTCAACCCTTCATGGGTATTTCCTTGCCTTATGTTGTTAGGAACACTTGACTTGGAGGATTTTCAGTTCCCTATTTGACAACTTCTATGGTTTTGACAATGTGAGAACCATATAACGAGGAGTTTTTTGGATGCCTATTTTCAGTTCCCTAGTTGTTTTGAGAGGCTGTGGGTGNACCTAATTAACTAAGTGTCTTTGGTACAACCTTGCGTAATTCAAAAGTCCCTAGGAAGCTATCATGTGGAAATGTGGGTCCGTTACTATCCCATTAACTCCCTATTGTGATGTAATCTAAGAAAATCTTTAAAAATATCCTAGATTGATCATGTGGGCATGTATGGGCCCGTTAAAAAACCTTTAAACTTCCCTAGTGATTTGATCTAAGAAAGCAAATTTCAATACTATCCTATCTTTGTAGCATGTGGACATGTATGGTCCCATTACAATATTAAGATGTGTTTTGACAAAGTAAACTAAGAGGAGTCCCATGAAGGGTTGTTGTCCTCTCCTAAAGGTTTTAATGTTCTTAAGGGAGATGAAATCGTTTCACAATTTTTTTCTCATTCTCAAGACCACTTGGAGGCGGGAGAGAAGAGCATACTAAGCGATTGTTATTCAAATTCTATTCCCAATGCAAGTTAAATGTGATTAAAAATGATTTCCAACTTATATTGTGAGTCAAAACAAGCCATCCATGTGCTGAAAAATGAAAGTAAAGAGGGGAAATTGACTTTAACCTCCTAAGTGCCTATGTGTTTTTGACTAAACCCTTTATATGATGAGGGGACTAAGTGTGGTTCAGCTTTAAAACATGCTTGAAATCATTTTTAAGAAGGAAAATGGCCTTCCCCACATCTCAACAACTTTACAATGTAAATTTTTGCACAGATGCGCGGGTCTCAGTGGACATAGAGGTGCATAGAGTGCATGTGCGCAAATAGAGAAAAGTCAATAAGTGCATGTGCATAGAAAAGAGCTGTGAATTAAGAACATGTTTGCACGATGCACATCTATAGGCCTAAAAACCCATGCATATGTGACACACGACCGAGAATGAAAAATCCAGATGGATTTCTCTCAATTCAACTTGGAATTGGCTTATTGGTAGGTCGGTATAGGCTGGTTAGTGCACCTGGAAGTTAAACAAACTAAAAGAAGAGCAAGAAAAACTAAAATGGTGTAGAAAATTGATACCTTTCCCCAGTGGAGTCGCCAACCTTTTGCGCCTCTTTCGTCACCTTAGTAAGCAAAATAGAGGTGCTTGCAAGCTCAGTTGGGTCTGTTGAGCAGGACAGCTGGAAGGAAAAGGGTTAGAAAAAGAAATAGAAAACAACAACTAAGAATTAAACTAAGAAATGAAATAACAACTAAATTTATAAGCATAGGGACATAGAGACAAAAAGAACAATGAGACNTTTTCTAATCCACTCAATGGGTGAGATGGATTGCCCAATGCAATGATTCAAATATACTCTTGGCAAGCATAGAGTCCTCAAGAGAATAATGGCAGTATAACTTTGCTTTGAATTCTTTGAAAAATGAAGTGTATCCATAGCCTTTTTATAGCATTCCTTTGAGCTATTGTTCAACTAGTTTGTAGTGCGTAAAGAGGCTAATTAGGGAATTTCTAGGTCTTTGACCATCCATCTAGTCAAATCCAGTCCAGATTTGAGTGTCAAATCAACTTGGGAGTTGAACCATAAGTGGGTGGGAGGCCGACCACTCTCATAAATGCGTTGTTTCTCAGGTGCGTGTCTTTTTGCGATAACAGTCGCACATTGTGCACATGTGTGCGATTTCTGCATTCCTGTTCCACACATGTGCGTGCATGCATAGTGTATTCATAGAGCCCTTCAATTATTCACTATTTTGTATAGTTTTTGACCCTTTATGAATTCTTTTGTGTTAATTCAGATCCATTGATGACTTCATAACTGTTTGACGATGCTAAATTCTTGTAACCATGTGCGGACGAAATTTCAGTGATAACAAATGGGAAATTTATCTTTAATGGTCATTTTGTTGAGGGCATAGAAGTCAGGACACATTATCCAAGAAACTTATTTCTTAAGGACCATAACTACAGGAGAAGAATAAGGGCTCGTACTAGGGCAGATAACGCCTACATTAAGGAGTTCCTAGACCATTTTCTCTATTTCATTTTTTTGTGAAAAGGGGTGGCGATATGGATGGATATTGGGAGGAAGGCATCTGAGTACAATGGGAATGGAATGATCATGAACATTGCGGGAAGGAGGGATTCCTTAGGGAGTGGAAAATGTCATTTGATGTTTAGAAAGGAGGGCTTGGAGGTCTTGCAGCACTGGGGGTGTCTATGTTGCCTGTATGGCATGGAGTTGGGAAATGACACTAGAATGACCTTTTTTTAGTAGATTTTCCATGCGATGAGAACTAATGACCTCAGGTGAACCAACAGTGATGCCTTGGAATTTATATCGGTGGAAGTCTTGGTCGAATTTCATTGTTAATTCCTTAAAATCCATGAGAATGGGACCCAAAGTCCTTAGCCAGTCTACACCCAACACAATGTCACAACCGCCCATGTCGATAGAAAACATATGGGATTTTAGGTGGTATTCACCGAACTGGAGATGAACATTTTCACAGCGCCCTCCACATTTCATGGAACCACCATTGGCAATCATGATTTGGAAATTGTTGACGGCATGGATGTAGCAATGTGTTTCTTGGGCAATGAAGTGATGAATAAAATTATGGGTGCTTCCACTATCAACCAGAATGATGACCTTCTGATGCTTGATGTAACCAATGAACTTGAGGGTTTGGGGGGTAGAGAATCCAGTGAGAGCATTGAGGGAAATGATCGGTTCCACTTCGGGAGGGTCTGAGGGAGGGGTTATGTCATTGATTTTAGGTGACTCGGGCACCAGGAGAGTTTCAACATCCTCTTCCGAAATATCCTCAGATATGGCCATAAAAATCTTTTATTCATTACACTTGTGGCCCAGGAAATATTTGTCATCATAATTATAACAAAGGCCTTTGAGTTGGCATTCAACCATTTCAGCCCTGGTCAATTTTTGGATCTTTAATGGGGTGGAGGGAGTAGTGGGATTTATGGATTTAAGGCGAGGGCTAAAGGAGGGTTTATGGTTTTTAGAGGATACAAGTACCTGGGTACTAGAGAGTATCTTCCCGAGTGTTGTTCTCGGTGGCACTATAGTAGTCAGGCGACTGATCGATTTATCTAAAGAGGGCTTCAAGAAATCTAGGTCAATCCATACACAGGTGTTGTCTGATACGCTACCACTCGAAGGGGTACCAACAGGGGTTACAAGGGTGGCCAATAGATGTGCGCTTAAGAACCACTTGTATTTCTTGCATGTATGAATCCCTCAACCACGGGTTTATGCGCATACCGACAGATCTCTGTGGCTTAAAGACGCTAGAATATGTCTCTACCTTGAAAAACAATTCCCACAACTTCTACCAAGGAAAGTGGTCTGATACCACTTGTAATATACTAGATATAAAAAGTATGCAGAACATAAATAAATGCTAGAAATGGTAGAATAACAATAATATAACCAGCATAATCTCCACAATAACACACAAATGATATAAGAACAACAAAAGAAATAACATTTTGATTCAGAAAGCAATGTTCATGGGCCTCTTCAAGGGGGCAACCTCCATTCAAGCAACGCTCTATTACAATAATCTCCAAGCTATGGTTTTCATACCCTGAACCCTTATTTATGCTAAATATGTCTATCAAGAGAAGCATCTAGAGGAAGATCCTTTTAGAAGCGGAAGCTTCTATTAGGTCTTCTTACATCCTCCTTATTCTATTTTATTGAAAGGCCTTATTAATATTGACCTTTATTACAT
>JZKD02S2408546.1:9518-28718 GCA_000966675.3 Picea glauca
TAATGGCCAAAATACAGTACCAAATCACATAGGAAGTTGTTGAATGGGATGAAGTGGAGTTCACCAAATTTTGGATTGGAAAAGTACTTGCAATACAAACCAAGGTGTTAGATGAATTTATTCCCGTTTCGGGCATATCCATGCTCAGGTGTGGAAAACAATGGCTACCAAATAAAGTACATTGTGCACCATGAAGTATATAAAATGCAAAAATGATGGCCACAAATAAGATACACGGTGCATCCATGTCAAATAGATCATAGCCATGACCAAATACAAAGTGGATATATATCATGAGAATAATTGGAACTGTGAAGTGAATGTCTGATCCTCCAAAAGTACTAATGTCATGTGTGTAAGTAGTACTATCTTACGCAACCTAGGAAATAAAATAAAGAGGAGATGATACTATGGTCCAGGGTATTCAATCCAAACTCATTGATGGTATGAATCTTCACCATGTGAATAAATGAGCTAGCGTTGAACTTGAGAGAAACTGTTTGATTACTAGTCATTGATGTATACCATTAACAAATGTGAGACAACCGACTGATAATGGGTGTTAAGGTACCTAGTACATTCTAGCAAGTGTGAATAGATGTGTTTTCATAGAACACTTGTGCAATATATCAATCAAGGGACATTGATGTATTCCCACTATTGATAGTGAGGGAACCTGCAACTAATGATTGCAAGTCCCAAGGTACCTTTGTACAACACGAGCAAACACGAGGAACATGATTTGAAGGTATTGGACGAAGTCTAGAATAATACACCACCGAGTATGGCTCTCACATGCACCAAATGGAAATAGTGCACATAAGAGACCCTCTAAGCAACAACCAATAATGAACACTGCTGATAGAGGTGAGGAATTCCACCAATGATGAAAATGGAAACCAAGGTACAACACAAATCCTAATATGTGAATAGAGGTTTTGTCTTCAAACGCATGGGAAACCATTCAACCAATGACCATTGATGAAATGCCATCTGCTGAGTGCAAGGTAACCTACTAATGATGAAAATAGGCCCAGGGTGTTACCGACTCTAGGCCAATCTCTCATAGCAATGTGTTATAATTGATAAGAGATGACCTACCAGTGAAAAGTCAAAGAGGACCTTCCACACTAGCATGAGCAAGGAACATTGATACCAATGCAAGTGAGAATAACTTAACAATTGGGAAGGTCGACATGGATGGTCAAGAATTCCAAGGAATGGTCAACATAGGCTGAAGACAACCCTTGAACATTAGCATAACACAATGGTGACTTGGGAATCATTTGACACAAATAGGACCATCGATATAAATCTACAATGCAGGAGGCATTGACATATTCTTCGTAGTGATTGGAAGGGTAACCAACTAAAGGAGTAAAAACTCAAAGATCATGGTTTGGATCCTAAGGAAACACTAAGACCCAACTTGTTGAGTAGGAGACTCAATTTGTTTTTCTCTGTTTAAAGGTGACATAACTAACATTGTTGCCACAAAAAGTAAAGATCTTATTTCTTCCCCACTTCACTCTTTTTTTCAAAATATTTGATTTTTATGTCTTTTTCATGTTATAAAATCCTAAAAAGGAATAAAACAATGCCATGATATAGTGGAGGAAACAAGTGTCATAGGGTGAACAAATAGTTCCAAGCACACGAAACATATCTATGCAATATGCATGAAGGATGTGTAGGATATGGACACTCATAAACACGTTTCCTCCAAGGATAAGGGTTCCGATATGCAGAAGCAATAGATGCAAAGGTGAGTGGCTAAAGATAATGCATAAGTAGTAAAAAATGAATGGTGAATTGTAGTGTGCATTAGGCTCAAAAGTCTAAGCAATGGTATGCAACACAATGGTACAAATTGAAACGAAAATGTGGGAGCCTTGTGGGGGATGGCCTAAAAAGGACCAAGAAGAAGTCATGTAGCTTCAATGTAAAGTCATAGTGGTGCTAAGAGGGCTCTTGAGCCTATGGAAAACTTTAGCATGGGCGCCAAAATGACAAACAATGCACTAACTAGGGCACCCATGATCAATAGGCTCTACAACACAAGTTATGACACTTATAAACAACAACAAAGGCTTAGTGTCACAACTCAATGGGGTCAATCCTAAGGAAAAAATGAAATAGGAAACTGATAATCCACAATTCAAGGTGGGAAAAACCTAATCTGTATGCCAGTTCTGAGTCCTTTACTTGTGTGTGTGGATCAAATTGGACCAACGTGACATAGAAATGCCACTAAATAACCCTAAGAACTTCACCACACCTATAAATATGCAAAGATATTCTGAAATGACAATGTTAGGCATTAGTTCTCACAAAAACAACTAATGAAAATTAATGAAAGGCATTATATACTATAGCAAGTGGGTAAAAAAAATCTAATGCATAGGTGAAAAATAAACTTTTACCATGTGATTTTGAAAATTTACTAAGCCCTTGTTTTTAGCTCCAAACCCTCAAAATTTAGGCATATATTGTAGGAGATTCCACCATTGATTTTCAATTTCATTAGCTCTAGGTAACTCTTCTCTCGTCATTTTCATCCTTTTAAATTCAGTTTTTCCTCAAAATTTGACCCCTCGAGACCCTCCTGAGTAAAGGGAAGGCACACCCGTGCTTTTCCTTCACATGGGGTGCATGCGAGCAGCCTAAACACACTTCTAGTGAATAAAAGGTGTGTTTGTACGCACTTGTCCTTCACAAACGGTGCGTACAACCCCTAGAAAATGGAAAAAAAAACTCTAACTTGAATTTTTTCCCTTGAAACTTGCAAATGGCTATTGTTTGGAGGGAATGAGAGCAGAAGGACTTTGATAACCTTGTCATAGATGATACATAAGTGATGAATTCTCTCTGGGATTGTGTCTTGCTTAATTTTTCACAATTCCCAACATGCATCCCATAAACAATTGTTGCAAACTCTTGTAGGGTACTGGGAACCCGACCAAGATGCCTTTGTATTGGATGATGAACTCCTTAAGCTTAAAGTTGAGGACATATAATTCCTTATAGGTTTTTCTCGTTGAATAATGCTAGTGAACTTTAGAGGAGGTGGGCATGGAAATGGTGCCATGACCATATAGGAATATGCCAACACACATTGTTTTTCGGGGACCCAGAAAATGGGTTCCCAAGTCCCAATCAATAGCATAGAGAATCTGAGCTTAAATATCCTTCTCCTTATGATTGTTCGAGTGGCTTGCTCTGAAACATTTCACAAAGCCTCACGCCGACATATGTGTTATGGGATATTGTGCCTGAAACCCAAAGTTTTTCACTGGTGTCCAAGGCTTCTAACAAATATGAAATCCCAATTGATAGATTACATAATGGGGAGACATAAGAACTTTGGGTGTAGGAGTATTTTATGCTCATTCTTGTTTGACAGATTCTGTTCGATGTGCCCTCGCATCTCACCCGCTCCACTCATAATTTGTGATCCCACGATGGTTTGTTGGGTGGATCTAATGCATAGTCTCGGAGGTGGATGCATCACCAATGTGTTTGACAACACAATTTTCAATTGGTGGTCTCAATAGTTGATCATTATTGATGACTAAACATATGCCGCCATAGATTTCTAGAGAGATCCTGAGCTAGCAATACCTCCATATGTCATGTGGGCCGTTATCTATAAGTGACAACCTTTTATATTTTATTTATTTATTTATTTATTTATTATTATTTTTTTTTCTTTATAAGAGCGATTGGAAGAGGAAAATTGTTTTTTGGTATGCAAAGTGACTAAAAAAAATCCTAATGATGTAGATGTAGGACTGGTTTGACCTGTAGGGTATCCCATCACCGACATAAGGTAGAGGCGAGGATTAACTTGAAGGAGAGACATAAAGGGTTCTATAGATTGTCCATTATCATTTGTTCATGCATGGTTGTGTAAACCATGACTTCCCTAGGGTCTACAACATGACATGTCAATATTATCAGCATTTCCACATTATATCACATCAAAGGATATTCACACAATCATCATTCCATAGTGGTATCAAGAGATATATTCATGAGATTGTTTGTATTTTTGAGAAGGAAATGCCCACAAGTTTCACGGACTTACAATTCTATCTTCTAATTCACTTAGTTGATGAGGTTGAATTAATTAGAGTGATTTGATGTTCTTCTTTGATCCAGATTTAGGAGCAAAATGAACTGATTAATAGACTGAATATAATAAACACAGAGATAGGAAGAATAACACAAATATCCATTGAACAATATCTTCTATTAAATAATGAAATAGGCAGAAACTGTAAAACTGTAGAACTAAAACTTGCTCAAATGGTGGTAGTTATCTCTGAGAAGAGATGTGGCTGCTACGCGCATCCGTCTGAGCATAATGGATTACAATGAAGCTTCAGAGGCCCTTTTTATATTACTCATGAATTCCAAAACCCTAGAAATCCAAAAACCTATCCCTAGAAGGTGAAACGCCAAAAGTCATGTGGGCCCTATGGGTAAGTTGGTGTAATTTGGTACCTCAACTTCCTAGGGTCATAAATTTTGCATACGACTTTCGTTTTAGGTGCGTGATAGCCCGTTGGAAAGGTCTTTCAGAGAGCTGCACATTCCGCTATCAAACTCTGACTCCGTGTACTATTTGATTGTCACAAGTAAAAAGAACAACGTTTAGGGCCCCAAAACAACCCTGGAAGTACAACAGGACGTGATGACACAAAAACATACAAAATAAGCCAGTTGGATTAGGCGAGAGGCCACCTGTATCCACCTTGAGAATGTGTGAGGCTTCAAACAACCCCATAAGTGTAGAACTCACAATTATAAAGCAGTACAGAAAGACGTGTTGAATAAAAAAAAACACGAGCAGCCAGTTGGAATAGGTAGGTGGCCACCAATATCCACCTGGAGCAATCCTCCTCCCTTAGGAAGCAATGGTCTCCATTGCGTTGAGTTCCCCCATCAGGTGAGGAAAATTCTACTGGATTTGGCCCTGGGTGAGCCACTTTCCTTGGTGTAGGAGTTTCCATGCCTTGACAACCCAATAAATCTGGATCCGCTGCTGGCGAGTGCCCTTGACATGTTTGTCCATTATTTGATTGATGGATGCTTGTTCCATGCAATCAGGGTTGAGCTTTGTTGGTGTCAGTTGTTTAACAATCTCAAAGGTCTCCAATAATGGTGGAAAATATGGCTGAAGGAGGTCCACATTGAATACTAGATGCAGACCAAGGAAGGGTGGAGTGTTGAGTGCAAAAGCATTGCTACCCACAGCCTTGGTGATAGTGTAATACCCATAACAAAGTGGGTGAAGCTTTCAATGGGGCCCGGTGAGACGCTCCTTCTGAAAATGTAACCAAACTTTATTGCCAACTTGAAGCTAGTGTGGTACCCTATGTTTATCATGGCGCTGCTTGTACTTAGCATTGGATTTCTACAAAATCTGTTGGACCTGTTGGCGGATGTGTTGAATTCGCTCAATAAATCTGGTGGCTTTGTTGATCAAAGACTGATCAGGGGAAGAGTCTGTCTGTGCGGTGGCAAGAGGAAGTGCAACATCAATGGGTCCCAAGGGTTGGAATCCCAGACCCACCTGAAATGGGATATGGCCGGTGGAACTATGGAGATCCTCGTTGTAATTGTGTTGGACATATGGGAGACTCTAGTCCCATGTATGAGGATGCTTAGAATTGTACATGCGTAGGATGTGCACAATCATCCGATTGACAACCTCGGTTTGGCCATCGGTTTGGGGGTGGAAAGAAGTGGATTTTGTGAGCTTAGTGTCCAACAAAGATCAGAGACTCGACCAAAAGGTTCTGAGGAACTTGTTGTCTCAATCGGAGATGATGGTCTGTGGTATCCCAAAGTGAACCCAAACTCGTTCGAAGAAGAGATTGGGAGTATCTGCAACTATGAAATTCTTCTTACAGGCTGTGAGGATGGCCATCTTCAAAAACCGATCAACAACCACAAACACACAGTCATTTCCGTGCTTGGTGGACGACAAAGCATACATGTAATCCATGGATATGGATTCCCACGGCTTCTCAGGAATAGGAAGAGGGATGTATAAGCCTTGCTTCTTGATGACTGGCTTGGAAATGGCGCAGGAATTGCAATATCTGATATAGTTGCTGACGTCCTGTCGAAGTCTTGGCCAATAAAAATGTTTCTGAAGAACAACCATAGTTTTCTCTACACCAAAATGTCCTGCCACCCAACTATAGTGGGCTTCCTAAATCAGCTTTGCATGCTCGCTTGTAGGAGCACAGAGATGGCCCAAGTGGCATAAGAGTCCGTCCCCAATGTGAAAATTAGTGACAGTGGCGCATGTATCGAAGAGCTGATATGTGGTGGCGAAGTCCGGATCTTGCTGGTAAAGTTGGGGCCACTCCGATGTTTCATGTCCACAGGAATGGAGCACAATGGTGAGTACAACCACATGAGGCTGACTGAGGCAGTCAATGACATGATTGGAGATACCTGTCTTATACTATGTTGAGATGGAACTGCTGTAGGTAGGTGGACCACTTCTGATGGTGGTCGTTTTGCAATTTCTCCTATGTCTATATGAACTGTAGAGGCTTGTGATCAGTGTGTATGATTGTCTCTTTCCCCAGAATGTAATGTTTCCATTGATGACAGGCTTGTATAATGGAATGCATTTCCTTGTCATAGGTGGGGTATTTTCGGATAGTATCGAAGAGTGTCTCACTATGGTATGCCACCGGATTCCTGTGCCAAGTGAGAATTGTGCCCACAACATAGTCAGATGCATCAATTTCAATCTCGAATGGTTGTTGCAGATTGAGCAAGGACAATACTAGAGTTGAGCACAAACGATGTTTCAGATCTTCGAATTCTCGTTGCTAATCCTTCCCCCACACGAACTTGGCCCTACCACTACCCTTGGTCACCTGGATGAGGCCCATGCAATATGGGAGAATCCCAACACAATCTGTCAGTAAAAAGTGGCTAGTCCCAAGAAGCTCCGAAGTTCGATCTGTATGGTCAGGGCTGGCCAGTCATAGATGACTTGGATCTTAGCTAGATCAACCTGTACCCCATGATCATCAACAATGTAGCCTAGGTATTGGACCATGTTCATGCCAAAAGAGCATTTTTCCAAGTTGGCAGAAAGCTTGTGCTGCCGCAGAGTGCTCAAAACCTGCTGAATATGCCGCATGTGCTCCTCCCACATTCTGTTGAATATGAGGATGTCATCCAAATATACTACCATAAAGGAGTTGGTGAAGGGTCTCAATACATCATCCATCAACCTCATGAAAGTGGCTGGTGTATTTGTTAAGCCAAAGGGCATGACTAGCCATTCATAGATACCTTCTTTAGACTTGAAGGTTGTCTTCCAGACATCAGTTGGTTCGATGGGAACCTGGTGGTAGCCAGACTTCAGGTTAATCTTGCTGAAGAAATTTCCCCCCTTGAGTTGGTCAAGAAGGTCATCAATCCTGGGAATGGGGTAGTGGTTCCTAACTATGATTTTGTTTAAGGCTCTGTAATCAATGCATAGTCGCCAAGTCCCATCCTTCTTCTGCACGAGTACAATCGAACTTCTGCAAGGGAATGAGCAAGGTTTGATGTGCCCCTTTTGAAGGAGCTCTTGGATCTGACACCTGATTTCGTCATTCTCCATCAACAAGTGCCGATAGACTAGTCCATTAGGTAGAGGTGCACCGAGGGTCAGATCAATTGGATGCTTGACTTGGTAGTGTGTCGGTACCCCTGTAAGTGAGACAAAGATGTCTCTGTATTCTTCCACGATCTCGTCCACTTGCTTCTGCTGCAAAGAAAGGCATTGTGTAAAGGCCACAGATGTGGCGACGACCTTCTTCTTACTGTGAGCATGGATCACAAAGAAGATAAAATTCCCAGTCTGTGAAATGACCTTACTGCATTGCTTAGCAGAGATTAAATAAATAGCAGTGGACAGTGCCACCTATGGGATCCTGTACAATTCTCTACCCAAAGTAATAATAACACTGCAGGGTCTAGACTCATACACACCATGACACTTCCACAAATGTGGTTGTCCTAAAAGAACATCACAAACTTCAAGGGTAGAAATATCACACAGTACCTCATCTTTGAAAGGATTAATGTTGTAGGGTAGAAAACAGTGTTGGATGACACAGAGATCTCTTCCTTGACGAAGCCAGCTGATGGTGTAGGGATGCGGGTGCAGTGTCATTGGTAGGTTTAGCCGCTTGACGACCTCTACTGAAATCAAGTTCTTCTGACTACCGTTGTTAGCAATGAAATGAATCAGAGCCCCCTTGACCCACATTTGCGAGTGAAAGAGGCGTCCCCTTCCTCTGGTTCTTCTGGGTCGCTTGGTCGGACTTTGGTGGTAGCAACCGTGGCACTGGGTTCAACATCGATAATTCGCTTCCCTCCTTCAGGACTTGACTCAGAATCAAAATCGGCCTTTGACTCGGAAGCCTTCAGCTCGACCACGAGGGACTTCTTAGAGCGACATTCGTCGATGTTGTTTCAAGGAATTTTATGGTACTCACACGATTTTCCCGTGTCCTTCTTCGTCTTCTCATTACCCTTCTTGTGTTGCGGCTTGGACATATTTTTGTGAGGGTGACCATCTCAAATTGGTCTCTTTCTATGTGGGTTGCCTTTGCCCTACTTCAACTGTGAGGGATTTGCAGATCCAAACTCTCGTCGTTTTTGCTTAAATTTTTGCTCGATTTTGACAGCGTATCTATAAGCCATGCCTAATGAGGCGATGTCCAAGAACACCATTTCTGTTTGAATGTATCTATGCAAACAATCGTGGTATTTGAGCACCATATGATGCTCAGAATCTTTGATACCCAATTTGGTGCGTAGGGTATGGAAAATATTAGTGAAGTCTGTTACTGTCTGGTCTCTTTCTTGACATAGGGTGGTCCATCTGGTGTATTGGTCCTCGTAGCTTCCAACAGGGTAGTACTGTTCTTTAATGGCATCCCGGAAGGAATCCCATGTAGGGGCCATCACACAAATTACATATTACTCCACAACCCTTTGCTCAGAGTAAGTATCCCACCAATATTTAACATGGGGAACGACCTTAAGGAGTGCAAAAGTGATCTTTTCCCTATCGGAAAAATTGTGGACCGAAAAATATCCTTCGGGTAGATTCAACCATTTATCTACAACATCTACATCTATCAATCCTTCAAATAATGGAATATCAGAATTTACATGTACCTTGAAGGGGGTTGCATGGCCGCTTGATGAACATGCTTCTCTCGTGGGCAACCGTCGAAGGATCTGCACGAAGTTGTCCATCATTTCGTTCCTTTGTCGCATGAGGGCTTCCTCGAGCAACATTTTAATAGGATCTCTTGCTCCATCATCTTTCTTTTCATCTCCCATGGGTTGTTGTTGGGCTCGACGCGACCGATCTAGTAATGGCTCGATTGGTTCGAGCCCCAACTTCTTGAACCCAGACCTTGTCGGGGACATGCACGAAGAGAAATAAATGAAGAGCAGACCACTATGATACCACTGATCTGTATTTAGGAGCGAAACGAACTGATTAACAAACTGAATACAATAAACATAGAGATAGAAATAATAACACAAATATCCAGTGAACAATATCTTCTATTAAATAATGAAATAGGCTGAAATTGTAAAATTGCAGAACTGAAACTTGCTCAAATGGTGGTAGCTATCTCTGAGAAGAGATGTGGCTGCTACACACATCCTTTTGATAAGAATGGATTACAATGAGTCTCTAAAGGCCCTTTTCATATTACTCATGAATTCCAAAACCCTAGACATCCAAAAACCTAGCCCTAGAAGGTGAAACGCCAAAAGTCATGTGGGCCCTATGGGTAAGTTGATGTAATTTGGTACCTCAACTTCCTAGGGTCGTAACTTTTTCATACAACCTCCGTTTTAGGTGCGTGATAGCTCGTTGGAAAGGTCTTTCAAAGAAATACACATTCCGCCATCAGACTCTGACTTCATGTACAATTTGACTGTGGTGAGTCAAAAAAACAACATTTAAGGCCCCAAAACAACCCTAGAAGTACAACAAGATGTGCCGACATGAAAACATACAAAATAATCTAGTTGGATTAGGCGAGAGGCCACTCATATCCACCTGGAGAATGTGTGAGGCTTCAGACAACCCCAGAAGTGTAGAACTCACAATTATAAAGCACTACATAAAGACGCGTTGAATAAACAATGGACACGAGGAGCCAGTTGGAATAGGTGGGTGGCCAACAATATCCACCTGGATCACTCTTGGAGAGGTACGTGAAAAAATTGTAGATTTTTTTTCAACAAAGGGAAAAATCGAAGGGGTCTATGGTAGAGGGATACACAATATACAAGCCATTCTATTATGCTAGTAAGTACATTAAGGAAATTAATGACACAACAAGTGCAGTGGTTTGGGATGACCATAAAGATAAGAAAAAAAGGGAAGGTGAGCTACTCCAAACCAATTGAAAAAGGTGTGATAAAGAGTAATCCACTTATATTTTGTCAAATTTCTATGGAGTTGTTGTTTGCACTTCACTTGATAATATTTATTTGAATTGATACTATTTGTTTTGATTTTGTTAATATATCATCGAGTACATAAATTGATGCCATCAATAAATTCATTCTTTATAGCACGGAGGTGATGTGAGCATGGTTGCATTGTATGAAAAGAAGAAAAGGAATCAGGACAATGACATGAAATATTTAGATGGTTAAATTGTAGAAGCATGCCTTATCCTAGTCATTTAAAAAAAAAATATACCAATGATTTGTCAAAATAGTTGGGTGCTTGACCAAAAAAAACAAAAATATGGTTTTCTCAATCATTACCCATGTGGTGAAGAGAATTCACTAAACATAGGGATTGTGTACAACAACTCTATAATATTATCTCTACATCAATTATTAATTTTATAATGCACATTTGAATTACAACATGTGTTATGTTTTTATTACTCAAGTTACTAGAGATTGGACACATGACATTATCCTTTGTTTTCATTTTTACAGATGCATCATTCTTATGTACGTGGGCATATAGACATCATTTTTACATAGAGGATGTCGATGATGGGCATGTAACGCTTGAGTATGGAGTGGAGGTTGAGATTTACCAATCTAGTCATGTTTCCACCATGATCATGACCTAACAAAGGGAAATTTAACTTAAATTAAAAAGATACAACAGATCATACAAGTGGACTTCTCATCTTTCCAATGTGTTATTTTTGGGTGCAAGTGGTGGGATACATTAACCCAGAGTAATGTAAAGGAAGACCGTAGTAGTGGGATAATATATATTAACTCTAAAAAAATATGGGATGAAGAGAAGAGGCCTTAAGTTTTCCCAAAATGTTGCAACTAAGTGTCCTTTTACCATGATGTGTTGGATAGGGATTAATAGTTTGTACTAAGACATGATTCGAGATTAAAACATGTTTTTGAGAACAAAAATGGTATCATGTTAGGCGTTGAAGATAATTAGGGTGATGGCAATGGAGAGTGATATGTACTTGTTTTATTTCAATAATTATGTAGAGAATGTGCCATTTATTATGGTTTCTACTCTACTATTTTAGTATTTTTATAATGGATTCAAATATGATGTTTTTATTTATTTATTTTTTACTTCTAAATAACCATGCATGGGAAACTCCCACAGGCTTCATCATCGCTGATCGATGGTAACTGAGGTAATCCATCAACACAAAAGTTCCAAACACCCAACCTAGAGGGGATCAAGAGAGACATACTCGTGGCCTCCTCAAATTAGAGGAAAGATGTCATGTTTGACTCATGATAGCTTGAGCTAACCCTCGAGAATAAATATGATCTTTTTATTGTGGTTTCTACTTTGTAATTTATCCCTCTTACTTAAAACTTTAGATTTTAATTTCACCAACTTTAGAAAGTAATTTAAATGTCAAACTAATTAGAGTTTTATTTTTGGTATAGGTAGAGAATAAAAGTATAATTAATGGTGATTTCACAAAGATATTTAACGAGTATATTTGGGCTTTATTAGTTATTGTCAAATTTCAATCATTCCAAAATGTTAATACAATACCAAAATAATTGTTTCTTCATGTTATGAGGTTGGATATGAAAAATTAAAAAAACATTTACAACCATCATCTTGAAAAAAATTAAATTGTTTTGGAGCTTCAAGCTTTTTAATTAATTATGAATTATTTTCAAGTGTAAGATTTGCATGTTGTCTCTTTTTCTAAGATTAATATATTTTTTTAACAAGAAAATGGGGAAATTATATTAAAATAAAACAACGTTCAAGGACACGATAGATTTACAGTTAGTCCAATAATGGAGAGTACACTTTCTACACAGTCTGAAATTATAGCCACTGTATCTACTTTGAACAATATTTCTAAAAGCCCATTTTCCTGCATAGCAAAAATTCCCCCCTTGTATAGTCTATAAAAGACACCTAGTATAAGTATACAAAAATGAAGCATAGAAGTTTGGATGTTTAGCTGGTATGGCCATCAAAATTTTGTTGCTCTGCTTCTGGAGCCGGTGCATTCAAGTCTAGTGGTTCTGGAGCCATGGTAGGGGAGGAAGCTGCTTCAGACTGCTCTGATGTTGTTGGAGTTTCTACTGCTTGCTGAGGTTGAGATTTCAATTCTTTAATTTGTTGACGGAGGGCATGACATTCGTCCTTCAATTGAGATATTTCCTGCCTCTGCTTCACAAATTCTTCCAACACAGTGAGTAAATTCAAGGAGATCCCACTAAATATGTTATAGAGGGTGAGTACTGAGTTGTGGGTGTCTTCCAGTTTACCTTATAGCTGTTCAATATGGTGCATTCTTTTCCCTGATCGTTGAGCTACCATTTCTGATTGTTAAGTCCCGAATTCCTGAGAGGGAGAGTCGAGAGAAGAAATAATGGGAATTGAAAGACAAAGAACAACATCATTGACACCCAGGTAATTGAAATGAGCCATAACCACATTCTTTCCGATCCTAAATTCTACCTACATATGAATTCCCATGTCACCATTTGCAATCAACCTTCGAAAATCATAACAAAGTGTTACGACCGATCTACAAGTACATTGTCCCATCCCACATTCCAGAGAATTCATACTTCGATATGGTAGAAAGGACTACTTCTTCTAGGGGAATTTAAAGTGCATTGGTGACTCTGCATGCTGAGAATGTGTTGGGAGTGGAATGACAAGAGGGTGACATATGTTGACGATGGAGTGATTAAGGAGCTGAAGTGATGTGATATGAGCCTTTGGGAGGAATGAGCGATGAGTTCCTAGGGGATACACCCCCCCTTTTTATTTATTTATTTTTTAATTGAACTTAGAAGGGAAAAAGGACTTAGCCCGACCTTTAGAGAGAGGAACCAAGAGGATCCCCGAATGGAACTGAACTGTGCATTTTTACTAGTCATGGGATATAGTCAATGGAGTGTGTGACATTGATTGAGAGAAATCCTTCCGAGAGTCAAAGATATTGATTGGCAAGGCTATCAACATCCTTGTTGTTTTCTCTCAAAAACATGGAAGAAGGTGATGGAGTTAAAGGACTGAATTTCCATGTGAATTATGCTAATAATGGATTAGAGACGAGTATTATTTGAGTTGGAAAGAAATATTCCATGCTTAATTAAAATTTTAGAATCGCATGTCACCATGAGGTCAGAGATACTTAGTCCTTTCACCAATTCCAATCACCAAAGGAGAGCGTAGGCCTCTGCTCAATTATTTGTAGAAGTGCCTATGTTCTATGCATATTTTAATTTATTGTTTCCTCCTGGGTCATAGAGAACCCCTCCCAGACTTGCTGCCCCGAGGTTTCCCTTTGAAGCTCCATCAAAACTTACAATGCAGTTGTATTGAGACTATTTCTAGGAAGAAAACTCCCCAAGAGAAAACTGAAGCTGCTATTTTGGTTTGGAAGGGGGAGAGAGAGCCACCGGGGGGGGAGTTAAATTGCTTGAACCAGACCTCCTTGTTGTTGCCCAAATCTTGAAAAGGGACTACAAATTTGGCTTGGATTTTGAAATGTTTTGAGAGGACACAGATTGCTTTTTTTCCCACTTAAGATGGAATTGATTTTTGTTCTACAAAGATTTATTTATTTCTAGCCAACCAAATCTTCCAACAAATATATTTGGGAAGAGCTAGCCAAATTTTTTTGAAGAGCCATTTCTATTGGGAGGGGATATTATAAATGTGTTACCATTCGTCGAATATTTTCCTACATGTCGTGGGCCATTGTACCCTTGAGAACAGGTTTTGGAGAGTGACCTGCCACACCAGCCGTGAGAAGGAGCATTCTAGAAATAAATGGTTGATTGTTTCTTAGCCTTTCTTACAGAGGGTGTACCAGAAGGGACCTAAGAAGCCTCGTTTATAAATATTTTCTCCTATCATAATTTTCCCATGTGCTATCATGCAACATAAAATGTTGACTGTTGGAGGGCCACCATTGCTCTAGATGTGCATCCAACAGGCTGAGGAAGGGGGGAGGGTGGATTGTGCAAGAAATGAGTCGTACCCTTTTTTAATTGAATAATCCTAAGATCCCGAATCCTAAGAATTAGATTTGGACAAGTGAACAAGGGCACAACCTTTGATCTTATTGATGAGAAGATGGGAGAGGGTTTGAATATGGGGGGAGGGGGGGAGCTCCCAAGGACCATCCCAACCATTTACCAGTTGTGCGATTCCAAGTGGAAATGTTATAGAGGGTAAATTTCCCTTGATCTTGTAGCCAAGAAATGAGAGGAGATAGGAGCAAATAAGAAGAGAGAGGCATATTCCCCACAATTCTATCAGAGTGAATTAAAATATTTCTCCCATTTACTGATATCCATGTTAGATGGTTTTGGATGAGCGGGAGGGAGGCCTTCAAAAGATTCCAAATTTGAGAGCCTCCTTGCACGACTGAGTCCACATCAAGGCAATGAGTTCTCACTCCTGAAAAGTATTTGTGGTATATCACTCTTTTCCACCAATCATTTTCTCAAAAAATCAACCTCCTGAGGATTTTGGATCCCAGGGCTAAATTGACTATAGATGGGTCCTTAATCCCCAAGCCTCCACGATATTGGAGCTCTGACAATGTTCCAGTTTATTAAATGAAATTGCTTAGAGTTAGAGCATCCTCCTAATTGCCAGAGAAATCGTTTGAGTTCTTGGGAAATGGTAGATTTAATCTTGACTAGTGCTATAAGAGAGGAAAACTGAAAAATAGGCAAAGCTGAAAGGACAAATTTTAGAAGGATTACTCTACCTGCTGGGTTTAACCAATATGAGCCCCAATGATGGAATTTGGATTTAATCTTGTCAAGAATTGGGTTCCAGGAAGAGGCTGGAAGGGGTTTGAGGCATATGGGGATTCCCAAATATTTAAAAGATTGCCAATTTTTAACTTGAGGGGAGTCTAGAATGTTGGTTGTTCTTCTTAGGATTCTGACTAGGGTGTTCCAAGAATAAATTTGGCTTTTATAAATGTTTATAAGGCCACCAGAAGCTATTGTGTAATCATCCATATATATTTTGAATATTTTAGCTATGATTGAGGAAGCCCCACCAAGGAGGATAATATCATCAACAAACTGAGAATTATTTATTCTCTTTACCCCATGGGTGATTTTGATGCCTGGGATAGTTTTTTGTAGTCTCTCTTTATACAGTCTTATAGTTAAAGCTTCAACCATAGGGATATAAAAAAATATGAGAGAGGGGGTATCCCTGATGAATACCACGAGTAACTTTGAAGAAGGGAGTTTTTCTGCCATTTACCAGTAGGGCCATTCAAGTACAGCGGAAACAGGTGGACACTGAAGAGAGAAAAAATTCATTGAAACCAAATATGGTGAGGAATTCCATTAAGAATCTGCGTCTTACTCTGTCGAAGGAATTGTCCATATCAATTTTGATGGCCATTCCTTGGTCTCCTCTAACTTGACTAGAGTGGATTTCTTCTTCGACCAGGAGGATATTGTCCACCATTTGTATTTTTTCTACAAATCCTCCTTGATTAGGGGAGATAAGAAGGGGGATGAGGGGTTTACGGTGGTTTTCTATGATCTTGGAGATGATTTTATAAGAGAGGTTGCACAGGGATATTAGGCAGGAAAGGGCAAAGGATGTCACCATTCAAGGAAATGAATTTTATCATTTAGAACTAGATTTGTGGATTCCTCCTTTGGAGGAATTTGCACTACTCCATTCCTTGGTTATCTTGGTTCTTCTTGGGTACCATATCTATTGTATTAAGCAAAAAGCAAAAATACTACAGAAAATACCAGCGGAACAATAAAATGTAGATAACCACAACAAAACATAATACCTTTATTGATAGGAAGCAATGTTCACTTGCCTCTTCGAGGGGGAAATATCCAATGGAGCAATTCCCTATTAAAATAATTCTCAAGACAAAGATTTATCATGCCTCCCACTCTTATTTATACTAATTCTATCTTCTAAAGAACATTCTAGAGGAAGATCTTTCTAGAAGCAAAAACTTCTATTAGGTCTTCTTACACTGACTTGTTCACATTTATTAAATAGGCCTTATTAAATAATGTCAACATTTATTACATGGAAAATATATTATTCTACCTACGTGAGGGCCGATTAGGGAGGTTAGGTCCCTAACATGCCCTCCCTCTTGAAGAACAACCTTGTCCTCAAGGATTGAGACGAGGAAATTGTTGCAAAATGGTGGCTAACTCCTAGGTGGCATCTTCTGGAGTTGTATCTTTCCATTGAATTAATATTTCCTTGATGGTGTTCTGATGGAGATGATTCTCTCATTGGTCCAAGACTGGTTGTGGCTACAACCAAACGAAACCTTATTCATCCAACTCATGGATATTGGTTTGATTTTGGCACTTAGTTCCAATCACCTTATTTAAACATGAGACATGAAAAACATGATGGTGTCGAGCTACAGATATACCATGTAAATCAACATTTAATTGTCAACCCGAGAAGGTATACTTAGAGGAACCAACACAGGAAATGCAGGGCTGAAGAGGGGGTTTAAAGAATGCCAAGCTACTCTCTGAACTGCTTAAAAGAAACTCCCTGGAAGAAGCTACTGTACTCTACTCTGCTCTGCACTACTATGCACTACTCGGTACTAACCGGTACTGTTCTGTATATGCATGTAAAAGATAAACTGAAAACAACTAAGTTCTTGCTACTTATCACTCCACACAACTCAGCAACCATCCTATGAAACTTTCTATTGTAAACAAAAGAAACTTCTTCATCTCATGAGATACCCAAACTAGTTCCTGAATGTTGAGCAGTCTAAATGTGAAAACCGAAGAAATGAAATCACTGGCTGGAAAGATAATGCTAAACCCTTGGTTGTAATGAAATGAAATACTACTTCTATCAAACCACTGAGCAAACTGCTGAAAGATGAAATCAAATATGANAGATCTCTGGCAGTGTTACATAATGTTTCCAGCTCTCTCTGGCAATGTTACATAACGTTTCTGACCTCTGGCAGTCGTGGCTTTGCGCCCTAGAAGTTATAAAATGGTTTCCCTATGTTATGCACGAATTTAAATACTTTGATGCCAGCTATTGGGTTTTGCCAGCTATGAGCACTCTGTTTAGCTTATCTTGGCATTTTTCATATTGCCCAATAACCCCAGAAACTGAAGTAAATGATGACTTTAACCATTTGCACATCTGGAATAATATTGCCGAAAGCATTCCCAAATGAAACACAAACATACCCTGGTCCTCCACTAGCACCACCAGGGATAGCAATAACCCCATGTCTCTTTGCAAACCATTTAACAACTTCAACATCATTAGAAGCACCAGTTGGTAACTTTGCTCCAGAGATAAACTACTCCTTGTCTGCCCTTTACCGTATTTGCACCAAGAGGTGACAGTGCATCCACATTATAGTTGAATTCTTCGCTCATTTGTGGTTTTGGAAGCACTTCATGGTTTCTGTATGCAATGGAACATATATTTGTAACAGAACATGAATAGCACAGATAGAATGCCATTTGCTAAACAAAAGTCTTCAGGAGAGTAAACAATGTCTTCAAAAACCAGCAAGAAAATGTTATAAATCCGGAGCCCAACATGGACATTCCTACGCAATGGGATGCGAGGGATGCGAAGAGGTGGCTCAATGGTAGGGAGAGGAATCACCAATGGGGGTCCCATCGGTGTAGGTTTTGTCTCTAGAGGGATAGGAGGAGACTCAGCAGGTGCATGATACTGATGATTATGTGTTTGCAAAAGGATTTCTTCCTCACTAGTGAGGAGAATTGTGCGATCTATTGGATTGTTGGGGTTGAAGTATTGTCCCACCTGAGGTGAGGGATGTTGTGTATCCTATTGGGTTTTTATCACACCTTGATGTGGAATAGGATTTTGCAGCACGACAGGAGGGGGTTGTTGTACATATTGTTGTGGTGCCTGCTGGGGGGTAGGTGGTGCTGAAGGATGGGGAAGACTACCAGAGTCTTTCAACCATTTGAAATCAGTGATTTGAGGGCAATGATGAGTGTAATGGATGAACTAACCACAAAGGGCACAAGGGAAGTTGGTTTTAACATTATTGTTATTTCTCCCTTGGCGTTTATTATTATTACCCCCTTGGGGGTTTTGATGCCCCTGGTTCTGGTTGCCCCTAGTGGATTGGTGTTGTTGGGGTTGATTCCCGCCTTGACCTAGGTTGTTGTTATTCCTATTCCATCCTTTCTTCATGGCATTGTTCAACGGATGGGTTGGATTGGTTGTATTCAACTGTTCAATTTTTTGGTATTGTTGAACGACAGAGGGTTGAAAAAAATTCACCCCCACATGAGGATGGGGGGGAGCCATGGGTTACGGAGGACCAGGAAATGGGAAGTACGGATTCTGTGGTGGTAACGATCCATAAGGTACATAGGAAGGCGTAGTGCTTTCGCTAGTACTATAAGCTGAGGTAGAGGGAGTACTAGAGTTTGTTTGAATAGGTGGATGTATGGGGGGTGTTGGTGGTGGTCCACTGATGGGTGGAGGTATAGAAATAGGGTATGGTTGTTGATAAGGGGGTGGCGGGTAATAAGAAGTTGTGGTATACCTAGGGAGGTACCCAATGGGAATGTAGTTATGTGTTATTAGTGGAAGTCATTTAATATATGGGAATGTGGTCATTCAATGTAAGGTGGACTAGGCCCACTATATTAATAAAG
>JZKD02S2408590.1:0-23258 GCA_000966675.3 Picea glauca
CTTCTATTCTTCTATTGAGTTATCTTTTACTCCTTTATCCTTTTTCTTTCTTAAGTCAACTTAAAAATATAACTTTTAACTTCTTGACTTCCCCCCCCTCAGTGTGAGACTATGACCTAGTGGGGGTGCCCAGGCCACTGAGTCTCCTTATTACCTCTCTAAGAGGTGGGGGATATTACAATCTCAACCCCTTTTTAGGGCCTTTTTGGGTTTTGGGCTTATGTAATGGGTATGGGGATGTCGACCCATGGGTTTACCCGTGATTAGGCCTATTTTGTAATGTATAAATAGAAGTCTAGGCAATGTAAGAAGTAGTGTGAATAGTGACTAGTAGTGACTAGTGTGTTGCAAGTGTGATAAGTGCTAAGTGATAATTGCTTTGTGCATACTGTGTGAGGCTTGCAGAGCTAAGTGCAAGTGATTGTAAGAGACTTTGGAAGGCTTTGTGCTATAACTCAAGGAAGGAGGATCTAGCGAGGTGCATAGATCCCCTGTCCTCTGCAAAGTTGATTTTGAGGCTTTGTGCATGTAAGAAGATTGAAGGAACCTAATAAATAAGACGAAGTGTTGGTGGACGTAGCCCCAGGGTGGGGGTGAACCATGTATATCTTGTGTTGTGAATTCTTTGTGCTTTTGGTTGTTCTTGTGTTTATGTGATTCAATGCTTAGTGCGATGTTAGATGATAGATGAATTTGATATGATAGTTTAGTGCTGAATAATGTGAATGAATGCTAGATCTGATCTCTATTTGTATTCTTTGTGCTTGAATCTATTGGATCTATGTGAATACTACGTTGATCTGTTGTTAGGGTTTACCTGCACTTTGAACTAAATATGAATATTAACGAACTGTAATAACTAAGTGCTCTATTAAGGTGTTACAATCACAGATCTATGTCCCAGCTAAGGTTCCAGACACTGGATTCCTGCAACCACCCCTGCTTCTACCTCAGGTGAGACTTCATGTTCTTCACAGGTGTTGCCAAAAGGGTTAGTATTTAAGGTTTTGTTGGTGCAATGTTGTAGTGTTGAACCCTAGGTATTCCCTTGTGCCAACACGCTAACTGAGGAGGTAACCTTGGAATGTGATATTTGAAGTCAAAGATTATTAAATTCGTATCTGTGGGATCAATTCCACCGATGGCCTTTAACAGTGCCTTTCGTTGAGCTGGACAAATTTGAAGGACTTTGAGAGATGACATCATAGAGGGTGTTTGCGCAAGATCTTCTACAATACTGTAGTTTTGAGGAGCATGTGCATGAGAATTTAAGGAAGACTTTCGAACAAAACTCTTTGGCAAAGGGTGGAGGATTGTATCAGGACCCAGTCATTCGAGATGAAGAGGACTGTTGGGAAGTGAAGTTGAAAGAGGTGGTTGAACCAATGAAGGTGGTAAATCGTCAACTTTATCCTTTGAAGGAGAATAATATATGGCTTGAGTGGTGATGGCAATGTCGTTCTTGGTAGAATTACTAGTACACATAAGGACATATGAAGTGGTGGAAGGAGAGGGTTGGTCATGGATAACCAATTGAGCCTATTGTTGAGAAGGGAAATGTTGTGACAAAATGGCAGGTGTGGGAGCTTTTCCAGTCCCATGAAGGAACTTAGTGACCTCAGTGTGTCTTGGACAGTCTTTCCTGTATTGATCATCACCACAAATAGGGCAAGGATATCGAGGTTTACGCTTATACTTATCATCAATAGACTGGGTCTTGTGTTTATCGAATTGCAGATTATTATTTCTATTCTCCTTATTCTTACCCTTTCCTTTTTTAGATTTATTTTTGTCGGCAGGGGTGGATTGAACAGAGTTAACCTCATAAGTTTTTTCCGATGTAAGGATTAGGAGTCGGAGCACTTTGAACATAAGAAGCAGGATATTTGGGATTGGTGTGAGTGGTGAAGTGGATTTAGCGTCAGCATGGAAGGTGCCAATCACACCATCAACAACATGAGAAGTTGTTGGGGTTGTTGAGATAGTGTTGGTAGAAGGGAGAGGAGCATCAGGGAGAAAGTCATAAAGAGTGCCCATTTGCAAATAAATGAGATCTAGGTACTGAACGCGACTAATCGCCCACTCTTCAGTGACAATGCCACCCATGGAAATATCATGGGAGATTTCATTGGAGAATGATTTAGTGAACCATTTAGCCATTAACTGATCAGGAAGGTCGAGTTTGATCAAACGTCATCTTCGTCTCCACTTATGGATGTGATCAGAAATATGAGTGGCCAAAGATTTCTTAAAGGAACTCAAAATCTTGGTTCCTGTCTAGTAGCAGATAGGAAATTGGTAATGTGTGAAAAGATCCATGGCAAGGGTGTTGAAGTCATTAGAAAAACCTTGTCGTAATTTTGTATACCACTTTGCAGCTGAACCTGTGAGAGTTCATTGAAAGAGTCGTAACCGAAAGGAGTCATCCATCAAAGAGTTGGACGAGCACAAAAGGTGAAAAATCATGACATGGTTGTTTGGGTATTCTCCTGATTTACCATCAAATTTGGGAATGTTGAATGGTAGCTTGGCTGGTATGACGAGCCAATGGGGAGAATGTAAGATAGGATCATTCAAGATTCCAGACAAGTCAGGTAGATCCAAAGTGGCTAGAAAAAGAAGTTGTCTATTCACTTGAGGGTACTGGTGACTTTGGGGAGGAAGTCCCATCGGTATACTAGTAGGACCATAAGTAGTTTGCATGTACGTGGAGTGTCCTGAGAGATTCGGCCGAGGATGTAGGTGAATGTAACCCATAAGGTTGGGTTGGTTGGAAATGTTCCCTTGAAAAGGGACACTAGGCTGAACATGTGGACCCCAAGTGGAACCCAAAGAACCCGTATATGGCCGACCCAAGTAAGGGGGTATAAAAGGGTTTCCTTGAGGCTGTTGCCCCCCAAATGATTATGGATTTTATTGGGCAAGGATATTCCCAAGGTGGGATGGCGATCCAGATGTGTTATGTCCATACAGTGGGTAGTAGAGTCCAACCTGAGGTTGTCCTCCAAGTGGAGAATACCCCCCAATGTTAGATTTCCCTCCAATGAGAATCTAATAACCAGAAGTGAATGGAGGATGGGTGTTTCCAATTGGAATGGAGCCACTAGGTCCATATCCCCCAGAAAAAGGTGGATAAGACCCTCTAGAGAGGACCAGGGGAGGGGTAGGAAAAAAACTGGTAGCAATGTTGTGCCCAGGTGTTGGGGATAAAAAATGTCATATTTTCATCCACATTTCCCTTCATCATTCTTCACATTTCATCACCCCATTAACCTTTCATGATATCATTTTCATAAATATACTTGGGTTTCACCTTATTATTTTCCACTTTATTCATTTTAGTATTAAAAGGGAATTTGTGATTAAATATTAGAAAATTGACATGTTTTCGTATATATCTCAAAATTGTGTGAGCTTTGTAATGTGTAAGAATATGAGAAGGATTAATTCAAAAGGACTTCTCGAATACTTCCTCCACTATTTCAAGATTTGAGGAGATAATTCAAGCCCATTCCAAGGAAAATATCATGGAGATTTGGTTGGAATATCTTATCCAATATGTATGAGAAATATGTGTGAGGATTTGAAGGGATCATATTTTGTAATAATGGAAAATAGTTGAGAGAATATTGGATATGTAATTATGAGATGGTTATCTTATCTTCAAGGCTCTCGTGTATAAAAGAGAGTGTTCTCTCCTCATGAGGGGCTAGTAATCATTGAGGAGTAATTGAGATGAGAAATTAGAGTAGTCATTAATGGTAGTCATTAGGATTTAGAAGAGAAAGGGATTCTTAGCTTTGATTCATAGTCTTGGTTTCCATGTGTTCATTATTGTTTTATGAAGATTGATTTGATTATTGTAATATAAGATTACTTCATTGGTGAGAGCTCTCATATGTTGTTGTTCCATTCAACTCTTCACATGTTGTATTTGCTTTTCCTTCATGTATTTCTCCATTCCTAGATTAATTTTATTTACGCAATTTCCCATTCCTAGATTAATTTCATTTACGCAATTTCCTAGATTCATTTCATTTACGTAATTTAATTTCAGTCGTGTGCCTCAATTTCCTGCATTAGATTAATGATTTAATTGTAGTAGTAGCTTAAACATTAGATTAGATTAGTCTCGCTTCAATATTGCATATACTTTGCATGTGCTTCATTATTTTATGAACTTCGGGTTGACAAATTAGATAGTTGGGAAAATACTACAATGAAAGTAATTCCACATTAGTTCGGCCCAATATGTAACGACTGTCGTTCCCTTGTTATGATTGTTGTTCCTTTTACAGGAAGTGTCATTCATATGAACATAACAAATTTCGTTCCCTTTACAATTGTTGTTCCTTTACAGGTGTTGCTTCTCTGGAGGCTGGGTATTGAAAACGAAAGGTAAGAACCTACGTAGGCAACAAGTAAAATGCTTGTGCCAGGGCCTACCTTCGGTTGATGCATATAGGTTGTTTTTAGGACATATTTAGAGCCCAACATTTTGGCGCCGCTGTCGGGGAATCACGATGGATTGATTTATTAGTTTATTTTTCATTTCAATTCATGCAAGTGTGATCAAACGTGGTTGTAAGGGGTCATAGAATCATGTGAGAGGAGACTCCTCTTGTTCTCCCTACCAACTAGGTAAAAGTAATTTCCATTTCTGCAAATTTCAATTTATGCAAGAGTGTTTAATTCATGCAAGTGTGATCTAGACATGTTGGTAAGGGGTCATAGAAGCTCATGAGAGAGACTCCTCATTTTCTCCCTACCAACTAGGTAAAAGTAATTTCAATTTCTGCAAATTTCAATTTTCGCAAGAGTAGTTTCAATTTTTGCGAATTTCAATTTATGCAAGAGTGTTTAATTTCTACAAGTGTGATCTACATGTGTTGGTTCTATGGGTCATAGAACCTCATGAGAGGAGACTCCTCACTGTCCCTACCAACTATCAAGAGCGTTTAATTTTCGCAACTGTGAAGAGTAATGGTTCTATGTTTTAGCAAGAGTGTTTTAATTTAAGTTTTTTCATTTTGATTTGGGTGTTGTAAGAATCTTGTTTTAACATGGTTTAACAATGAATGTCATCTTGGAACTACTCACTCAGATCCTGGCAGATGTTGGGATTTCCTCTTTCTAGGAAGAGGAGATCTTGACAAGGATCAAAGATTCAAATACTCCTCTAGAAACAATTGAAGATCCAACATATGAAGACTCTTATGCATCCGATGATGAACAATTGATTGAAAATGAGATCGAGGAAGATGAAGAGGAGTTATAGAATGATCTGAGTGAGGAAAAATGTGCCTACAAAATCCTGATTGAACGATGGTTTCAAGCGATTACTAGGTTAGATCCATTTAGTTTTTCTTTTTAATTTTTTAATTCACAGTTTCAATAGCTAATTTCGCACATTCGTACATATTTTCGGTTGTCATTTGTGAAACTAAAAGACAACATATTATTATTACTATTGCATGCATGGCTACATTGTCTATTTGACTACACGTAACTAATCTCTCATTTTTAATTAGTGTAGTGTAGGTAGGATTTTATTTTTAAGTTTTTTATTTGTTAGAATAAGTATGCTCTCCTCCGCACTTTGTGTGATCACGAGGATCAGAAAGTAGGATGACTGATTGATTTCAGGAAGATTAATCAATTGATGATGAAAAATTTTCCTAATCTATTTTTCATCTATAGTTATTTTCGTTTGCTCACAAATTTGTAATAAGTTTGTGAAAAATAAAAATATTTTTTTTAAGATAAATACATATATAAAAATTTGGGCATGCTTCTGTCTGCAAATAAAAATAATAAAATAGTTAGTACATTAGAGAAAAACATATACATGAACAAGGTCTGCAATTCATACAAGATAAGAGTTGCGCAGAAACTCCAAGATGAAACAACAATTGAAACAATGTCATGACTGCACTCTTCTCGTTTTAACCTTCGACCTGGTTTATATTTGGTTTGAGTGGCAGCAACGCCATGTTTTTTCCTTCATCCCTTATCCTATAGATGTCTGGAGATAACCATGCAATAAACAAAATATCATATGCACAGAAACCATCGTATCAGCTCGATCAAACAAATAAACTTACAAGATGCCAACTCTGGACAATGTCTTCATTGGCTTGTCACAGATATTATGTTGCGCAGAGGTGTTACTAGAGTACAAACGATGGAATACCAACCTCCCAATAATAAAATTTGTTCACATACGATGTTCCTTTTGACGTTGTACCAACAGTTGGGAGCAACACCTTTTCTTACTCATTCGCCTCATGACTTTAACCCGGAGATCTTTGTGGAATCAAATCATCCCCGCCAAGTGGGTCGCATTAAATTTTATTTTTTTAGAAAAGAGAGAAATCAGTAGAGTCTGCTTGTGTATATATGACATTGAAGATCAAGCTTCGATTATCCATTTTTTCATGTTCAATTGAACAATAAAATTTTGATTATTCGATTTGATTGATTTGTAGAAATACTTAATGGTGATTGGTGATCTTATTTCCAAACCATTAGCCTCCATGTTAGGTTTGTTGCACTCACAAAAGTTGAAAAAGATATGCTACCTATAAATCTTGAGTGTGTTTCTAACAGAATGCAGGGATTGTGATTGGAAATGGGGTTACGAGTCTGCCACGAGGGCACAAGAGTTTTCAACGCTAGGTTGATTGGGATCTAATCCTAACATCCACCGATCTAAATCAGAGGATGAATTACTCAACAAAAACTAGTGCAATTATTTGATGGAAGCTTCCAAGGTCTACGATATGAATAATGACAGATTCATCTCCTCAACAGAGCTTCAACAAGTGATGTGTAATTTGAGATTCATTCATGGGGAAGACTTGGCGAACTGCTAGAGGATGTGCATATGATTCTGACTCTAGTGGTCTTTTTTTACTTCTTAGAATTTAAAAATATGATATACATGTGCCTCCTGCTGATCTTCACGAGCCCTAGATTCTTCACCATCATAGTTGATCGAAGTAAAGAAGGCAAGCAAATCCAAGTTGTTTTCAAGCGCCTGGTTGATTGGGACACGTCTGTTGTGGATATGGTATATGAGCTCACTATATTCTTCGAAAACAGATGTCGATTCTACCTTGAAATCCTGGAAGCCTTGATTAAGAAAATTAGTGGAAGTAGGACGGATATAAGGTTGTCCCCTATAAGAAACCACAAGAGAACCTTCACGAGTAGCAGGGGGATTCAACAAAGACACCGCCATTGCTACAATTCAAAGTGACAATGCAGACATGATACCCTTTGGACGACTGTTTATATTTAGGGTTTTCAGTTGGTGCAAGTGGTGAACAACATAGATGGTTTCCATTTATGTTGATAGATATAATGTACAATCTCCCATACTAAATGCCAGTATAGTAGTCCAATCTTCAAAGACATAAGATCAACGTGAACGCTTTAATGATGGACCTTGGACTGTATTAGTCAATATTTTGATGAGCATAAGGATTCTTCCACCTGCAATGAATTATGTTCTTTTAGTAATGGCACTCAGTTGGCCCGATCTCCCTAGGCGCTTTGCCCTACAACTTAAGCTCAGCAAGTACACCTGCTCCAAAAATTGCAGGAAAGAGGGTGATCATTGCTCTCTGAATCTCGATTGCTCTCACTCTTGATGCAAGTAGAGACGACCATTGTTTTGTTTTATGATGAAAAACAATTATTTTTCTTTTATTTGTTTTTTTTTATTATTTGTTTGTTTTAAAAAGATTATAATAACAAAAAAAAATGTTTGTTGTATTATAAAAATTTGTTTTAAAACAATTTCATTTTATTTCTTTTGTTTTATTAAAAAAATATATAAAACAAAAAAATTAATATATATATGTATATAATAATAAAAATCTTAGGTCAAACATAATAAAAATAAATTAAAAATAAAAATTCATAAAAGATAAAAAAAAATTATAAAAATAAAAACAACAAAAACAAATAAAATTGCAAATGGAGTTTTTTATAAATTTCTGAAAACAATATGGAAATATGTTTCTGCGATTTTACGCTAAGCAAGCAATCAACGATGAAACAAGCATGCACAACGGCCACGACAAGAGGTATAAAAACACATTTTATTTTTACTTTTTCACATTTGTACTTCTTTCTGCGTGTTATGTTTTTCTTCGAACATCTCACACATTTTCATGCAGGATTTGTACTAAGTTTTTTTCAAGTGCGCGGTCGATCGCATCTTGTTGCTGAAGTGATTTTCAAGAATCACAAAATTTTTGAAAAAACTTGCCTTATTGACTGCTTGAAGGAGTTGATTCTCATTCTACACATCATGGTGTTTGTTGTTACACAATGACCATTCATCAAACCATTTTGCGTCATGAATTCTTTCTTCCCAGTTCTCCTTCAAAGAAGATTTGTCATCCCTGTGTTGAAGCCCATATTCCATTGAATTATCCTTCATGACTTCGCACATGCCTATATTTCTGAGTCGCATACATCTCTTAATATTTTACAGTTCAGTTTGCCTTGTCAATAAAACTATCCAGCTCCCTTTCCATGACTCTATTTCCTAGCCCTCAACACTATTGCTACTGAGATATTTTCAATTATAGTCCTACCAATATTTTTACAAACTCGCATTGATTGATGTGGGATTCCTTAAGGCCCACCTTTCAACAAGTCTTTCCCCATCGAACTCAACACCTTATCTAGGATATAGACTAGAGTCCATTTTGAGTACCTAGAGGCTTGCATGCCTTAATGGCAAGTTCTCTCGCTGACAATCATGAGAATACATCAATGTCCCTTGATCATCTGATCTTGCAAGTGGCTCGACATAAGCTCATTCATTCGCACTTTGCAAGACATACTCGAGTAACTTGGCACTCATTCACATCAACGGTGAGTTTACCTCACATTGGTTAATGGCATTCATCAATGGCTGGTAATCCAATGACTTTTCTTCATGCTCGACATTGAAAAATCCATTCACATGACTAGAATTGTACCATCGGGTTGTAGCAGGTGAAGACTATACACATTTTCCTGACTTCCTTAGCAGTTACAGTAGCATGACATTGGCTATCTAAGAGTACTACAGTTCCACTTTCGTACTTCCTCTTTTCCAGGATTCATTCAATAGTAGTTCAGATTCCTCCACTTCGCATTCTCTAATCCAGAAGATAGCAGTCGCAGCTACAACAGCAGTCACTTTTCACATGACCTTGCAGCAGTGACATATTCCATGCTCCAACAGTCACATCAGCCATATTCCCATTGCATAGTTCATCAACATTTTGGGTAAGTGAAGGTATGTTATTTTCTAGACTTTAATCATGTAATTCCTCAACTGCTAGCAATGAATATTTTGGAAAATTCCCTCACCAAGTTCCCTTTCATTTTCACTTCTATGACTTATGCCATGTTGCATGAGGACATGCAGCAAGTTAAGTTGGGGGATGTAGGGGACTTTATTCACTATCATAACTCCATTTTTCCACTACCATCATTCCATTTTTTTCGTCTCATTTACCATTTATGAACATTTCTTTTCCAACATTTATTTTCCAATGATACTCTATTGTGCTTTGATTTATAAGCACTGATATACATATTGGCATGATTCACAAATATAAAAAAAGAGATTTCTTATACTCAGTGATGTTTCCTTATGCACATTGCTAGCATATATTTTCTAGTAATAATATGGGAAAATTATTATCATAACAACAAGAGAACAAATAATGAAATGAATGGTGTTAACACAAGAACCAACATTCTTTATATTCATGGGTGTCACACAAGAACCAACCATAAGAAAATGTCAGTTGTTACTCATGTAAATCCCATCTTGGAAACGTTCATTATCATCAGTCAAAGCCAACATTCATATGCCAAAATTTCTTGAGAAGATCCATGGATGGTTGCATGAGGACATGCAACAAGTTAATTTGGCGGGTATGTTGGGGCTCATAAATGTCATATTTTCATCCACCTTTACCTTCATCATTCTTCACACTTCATCACCCCATTAACCTTTCATAATATCATTTTCACAAATATACTTGGGTTTCACCTTATTATTCTCCACTTTATTCATGTTAGTATTAAAAGGGAATTTGTGATTAAATATTAGAAAATTGACATGTTTCCATATATATATCTCAAAATTGTGTGATCTTTGTAATGTGTAGGAATATGAGAAGGATTAATTCAAAAGGACTTCTCGAATACTTCCTCCACCATTTCAAGATTTGAGGAGATAATTAAAGCCCATTCCAAGGAGAAGATCATGGACATTTGGTTGGAATATCTTATTCAAGATGTATGAGAAATATGTGTGAGGATTTGAAGGGATCATATTTTGTAATAATGGAAAATAGTTGAGAGAATAGTGGATCTGTAATTATGAGATGGTTATCTTATCTTCAAGGCTCTCATGTATAAAAGAGAGTGCTTTGTCCTCAGGAGGGGGTAGTAATCATTGAGGAGTAATTACGATGAGAAATTAGAGTAGTCATTAATGGTAGTCATTAATGGTAGTCATTAGGATTTGGAAGAGAAAGGGATTCTTAGCTTTGATTCATAGTCTTGGTTTCCATGTGTTCATTATTCTTTTATGAAGATTGATTGGATTATTGTAATATAAGATTGCTTCATATGTTTTTGTGCCATTCAACTCTTCACATGTTGTATTTTCTTTTCCTTCATGTAGTTCTCCATTCCTAGATTAATTTCATTTACGCAATTTTCCATTCCTAGATTAATTTCATTTATGCAATTTCCTAGATTAATTTCATTTACGCAATTTCATTCCAGTCGTGTGTTTCAATTTCCTGCATTAGATTAATGATTCAATTTCAGTCATATCTTAAGCATTAGATTAGATTAGTCCCACTTCAATCTTTCATATACGTTGTGTGTGCTTCGCCAGTTTACGAACACCCGGTTGACAAATTAGATAGTTGGGAAAATACTACAATGCAAGTAATTCCACATTGGTTTGGCCCAATGTAATGACTGTCATTACCTTGTTACAATTGTTGTTCCCTTTACAGGAAGTGTCATTCATTTGAACAGAACAATTTTCGCTCCCTTTACGATTGTTGTTCCTTTATAGGTGTTGCATCTCTGGAGGTTGGGTATTGAAAACGGAAGGTAAGAACCTACGTAGGAAACAAATAAAATGCTTGTGCCAGTGCCTACCTTTGGCTTATGCATAGAGGTTTTTTTTAGGACATATTTAGAGCCCAACACCAAGTGGAACAAAAAGTCCAGAAACTTCGTATGAGACCTGGGTAGGGATAGCAGTGGAAGGATTCAAATCATGCTACTCAGGAGGAAGTGACGTGATAGGTCTAGATGAGAGTGGTGTACCAATGGAAGCTTGGCTAACCACCACATTCTCGGTAGGAATAGTCATAACGTGTGGGACCATAGTAGAATGGGCCATCTGGAGAGAAAAATTCGAGCTAGGACCAACAGACTGTGTGTCTAGAACGACAGTGATATGATTGGTTGCACCAAAAAAGTGGTTTGGCGGTATCGTGTATGTAGAAAACATTGTGGGTATTTGTGGTACAATATGTATATCAACACCTTCCCCCAAGACGTAAAGGTTCTACACCGTGTGAGGCGGGATTCTTAATATGTCAATAGTCCAAAGTGGATCCCCGAATACAGGGCTTGAATGGGGTTGTGTTGGCATTCCAAAAGTGTCAACAACAAGTTCTCCGGATGAATTCAGCTGGAGAATATGTCTCTCATATCCAGGAGGAATGTGGAAAGCCTCTAGAGAATAAGAAACAATTAAAAAACTTTCTAAAGAGGCGGAACCTTCCTCTTGTGAGGTTACAGTATCCTGAACCTCGCACTGTTAGGGAGAGCCCTCCTGTGACTGAGGGGGTAGAGGGAGATAATCCTCCATATTTTCGGGAGGAAGCCCCTGGACCCTACGTGAACAACGTGGAGGGTCGATGTTGGTCGAGACAAATATTTTAGGCAAAATATCTATGGCCAACTATGAAAACAAACAACACTCGCTAATAAAATATAGGAATCAAACCAAGCAAACAAACCTTCTTATTTCGAAATCACTAGTTGGTGATAAAATCCAACATCGCAAAGTCAAGACAAGAAGGGGATAGGATAGAGTGGGTGGAAAAGTTACGTTAACGACCTGCTTAACAAACTTACACCCTGGTGCAAGCTCCCACACATAATCGTGGGTATACCCTTCAAGGATCCTGAGTGAGTCTGGCCAATGTGGATTCCAGGTACTGTGAAGACTTTCCCCTCCACATTCACCTCGTGTAAGACCCTAAAAATATAGGCAACTAAGGATAACAAGAACAACAATGATGCATGGGGAAAGAGTCGATGGTCTGATTCACACGCAAAGGCAGAGTATCTATCCTGAAATCAACTTGAGAGGCTTCCACTCATCATTGTGGGTATAACTTCAAGTGACCCCCATAATACATGCAATCTCTACACCAATACCAACAAAGAAGGGTGAGTAACTCTGTCAGTCTCAATGTCACAGGATTTAAACATTCCCTATCACAAGATGCTAGTGTGTGTTTTGTTCTTTGGAGAGTGTGTCTCACAGCCTATCCCAAAGCACTAGCCTAGCTAATGTTGGTGTAAAACATCCCTATAAAATAAAAGTTACTAATTAAATTTTAAAATTACGCAATGTTTTTTAGAGGCTGTTGTTTAGTCAAGAGGGAGACGAACATGAAACTAATGTTGTGAGAGACCTTGACCCAATAATATTCAAATATATATTAATGATTCAATATTTCATTCAATGAATTCTATCTACAATAGGGAGAAGATATCTTTCCGAAAATACGAAATCTACAAAATATAATTTATTTTATTGAATGGACTACAATTCCAAACAATCATAAGCAATGAAATTTCTCAATTTGTTCTCTTTCAGTTTTGAATGAAAAGATTTTTTATGAATGATTACTTAAAACGAATCAATGAATTTAATTTTCCTTTCTGGAACCATATCTGAGGTATACTAAAGAAAGGAAATGTAATCAAAGAAAATAGATACACTCAATAGAAACCCAAATCAAACTTTCAATGAAGATAAGAACAAAGATGACAAGAAAGTGTTTATCAAATGCAAACAAGCAATAGCTTTCAAATCAACAAGCAATCCAAAAAATGTAAAATAATCCAAAACTTCACTCAAATGAAAGACTTTTAATCAATCAAGCACCCAGATCTACGATCATAGATTATATCCTTGTTGATAAAAATCAATAAGCAAAAACATTACAAAATTATAATGAAGGGTTTGAAATCTTTGAAAACCAATCAAAAAGCAAGTTTTAAATTTAGCAATCAATCAAATATTGACCTCAAAATTTCCCCTAAGGTGATCAAGGAAAAACTAGGCATCAAAAGACAATCAAGACCCAATCCAAAACAATTTACAGACATCATCGCAGACCAAGAATAGGTTACAGTGCGGAAATCACCAATTTCCACAAGCTAGCAATGGGTAGGGTGTGGAAAGTTCGCACTGGCCTAAACAATTAGGGTGCGACAATCTAAAATTTCCTCAAGTGACATATAAAGTACAGTTCAAAAACGTCTGTAAACACAACAAAATTGGAAAGAGGGTAAATAAATTTTGGAAACTTTCAGAGCCAGAGAGTCTGGATTGATCCCTTACACACTCAGAGACTAAAACAGAATGAAACAATATAGGCTAAGGGCGAATGGAAAGAAAAAAATAAAAAACAGATCGTATCCCTAGTGGAGTCGCCAATTTTGTTATTGGATATATCGGTAAATGTAGACATAAACTGATCTCTCTAGATCCACCTAGATCTAGAACAAAACAAGACAAGACACAGTGATTTCCCTAATCTCTAGTCATTGAATCTATCATCAAAGAAAGGATGAGTAACATACCTTTGACTATCGCTTCCTTATGTCTTTGTTGTCCCTGCTTCACTCTGGTGCTCTTGTGTTATTGATCCTGCAATGAACCACAAACCAACCAAAGTGAAAGAAATAATAGTGTATTCAATGAAGACTTATACATATGATCAAGGAATCATGTAATAAAATGAGAGTGATTTTATGGGAAAGAAACATGCCATTGTATTATATTAAGAGAAAGTGGAAGATACAACCAAATAGCCTTGATGTCGCCAAGTTCCCTTTCGGTGGCCCTTGCTCTTGACACACACACTTGCTCCAAGATTGCATGAATATGATCCACAATAACTTGATAAGCTGAGATGAAGCCTTCAAGCATATGATGTTGCCTCACACAATTTACAGCCTATCCAACCTTAATCATTACTTACTTTCTCTTACTTACTTAATGATTAACCTTTTCCATGAGAAATCCATCATTATATAGGAGAAAGAGAGATGGTTAAAGAGATCAAGATGATCCCACAAAATTAGAGAGGAGGGTAGGATATCAACCACACAGATGCCACCTCATATTCTAGAAGATTCCTTCTATAAATTTCATGAAGTTCTTCCTTTTTCTCAGTTTTAGAATGCCACCGCACCCTGTCTATATATCAGCCTGTGGAAACCCCACAGGCTAAGTTTAGACTAGCCTGCGGAAATCAATATTTCCTCATTGTACAATACTACTAGCCTGCGAAGTCCTTATAAAAACAAGCCTTGTAGAGTAGGAAACCAATTACTTTTCTCATGGGAAAGATCCTTTTGAGAGGATGAATATATGCTTGTAGACACATCACCAGGGTGACCAAAATAATGTGTAAGAATCTTAAATATATTTCCACAAATGAGCAAGTTGAAAATATTCCGACGAAACCCTTGGAGAAAGGGAAGTTTTTGCTCTTTAGAGACATAATTAGAGTGGTGCAGAATACTTTCCTCACTAAAAGGGAGTGTTGATTATAGTGGTAGCATCAAACATGTATTTCCACACCAGTCTATGTGTCTAGACGTGTGGAAATCATCCAAATCCTTCTATTCTCGAATTTACTTTAATTAAAGGAATTATTAAAGTAAATTTATTTTATTAATTAATTACATAATTAATTAATTGAGTTGTTTAAGAAAAGTGTTAAAAGTGAATATCATGTTTATAAATCACAAGTGGGTGTGAGAAGTAATCTCAATTGTCAATCACTTTGGACATTAGAAATAGATTATAACTCATGATTATAAAAGCAAGGCTAGGGTGAAGGAGGAAGACACATGAGATTCTTGAGAGTAGAGAAGGACCTTTTCTTTAGAGAGTATTGAATCATGAAGGACTATGATTCAAGATCTTGGTTAGGTGGAGAAGGACTTCCATCTAGAGATCAGGTCAAGGAGAAGAGAGAACATAGGTAGCCTAGGTGGGTTTTAGTTAGAGGAATCCACATGAGAGTGTCATGTTGTATGGAGCTTGTTCTACATAAAAATTTTACATGTACACGGGTCACAGTGGAGATAGTCACATACATACGTAGGTTTAATAAAGGAAAGTTGCGTACATTTCAAAAAGCGTGTAGTTCTAGGTCGTACAACAGATCAGAATTTTCCAGGTTTATTTATAGTTGTATTTCTCTTAGTGGGCCATGATCCCTATTATGAAAGCCTTGATTTTAGTATAACAAAATCATTCTCAGCACTGGTTTTCCCTCCGTTGTTTTTCCTAGGGTATCTACCCAAATATATTTGTGTTTATATATGCTTTATTTGGTTTCCTTTTTTATGCTTATGTTGCATGTCTAGTTGATTACTCAGGTGTGCTTTAATTTAATAAATTATTTATTTGGAATTCAATGTCAGGTGTTGGGTAGGAGAAAATTTCAACATGGGGATTATGGTTGACAGTGTTATTATGGAATTTATACCAGAAGGCCTACTCAAGTTGAAGCTTAGTTCTTTGGGGAAGGATATTTGCTCATATCCTTGGCCGGCATGGTTTTGGAAACCATGGGGGATTCCTTTCAAGTTCCTACTGGTTGGACTCTCTCTAGTGGTCCCTTCCTACATCATGCACCTCTTAGCATCCTAGGGAGGGTGTTGTCATTTCATGTGTTTTTGTATGGGTTGGGAGGATGCAAACTATGTCCCACGAGGTATTATCTATCTTCTTGAGAGTATGTATGGGGATTCGGGTGCAGCCCCCCTGATCCAAATTATTTTGAGTACGGAATGAGAGCAGAGATATACTAAATAAATATATCGAGATATTGCAAGAGATATAGTAATGTAATAGAGATATATCAGATATATATAACAAGAGGCACATATATACAGTAATACACAATTTCTATGAATGAGTGAAATGCACATAACTATAAAATTACAGAGTGAAAGACTCGCTAGAATGGTGGCAACTTATCTCTGAAAAGAGATGTGATGGATATGCTCATTCGCAAGAATATGAGTACAATGAGGCTCGAAATTCCTTTTTAACATAAATGGAAAAACACTAAACATCCAAAAACCTATCCCCTGGAATATGAAAATCAAAAAGGTTTGCGGTCCCAATGTGGAGATGAAGCGCCAAAATTCACGTGGGCCCGGATGGGGTAAGTTGGTACAACAAATTCCCGAGGTCGTAAATTTTGCATAGAATCTTTGTTTTATGCGCACAATAGATCGTTGGAAAGGTCTATCTGAGGACTACACATTATGTCATCTAACTTTAATTCTATTATAGTTTGAATATGGCGAGCTCCAAAAATGTTGTTTGGGGCCTCAAAACGGCCCCAGAAATTTAGGAGTCGAAAATCTAGGAAATAACTACCAATGATGAAAACTGCATGTGATCCAATTGGAATAGGTGGGTGGCCACCGATATCCATCTGGATCAATCCTCCCCCCTTAGGAATCAATGGTCTCCATTACATTGAGTTCACATGGGATGTGAAAGCGTTTGTTGAATATGTACCTTTGTGAGCTACTTTCCTTGCCAGAGATGTTGCGTTGTTTGGCTTGTGGAAGTCTATCATGAACCTGATGTTGGAAGGGTTGGACCTTTTTAACCAGTTTGGTTGCATGACATGACTGTGTGCAGAAGGAATCTTTTTTATTGGATTCAGTTTTTTCTACATGCTTCTACTGCATAGAGGGGGCTTGATTCGAGGCCGTAGTGGTCATAATGTCCTTTTGTTAACTTCCTTCCTAAATCATGAAGAAGATAAACTTCATTGTATGAGAGACAACTTTGTTGCATTGTTGTGTCGAAACAATAGTCGAAACTACCTCTGGCATCCTGTAGAGATGAGCCCCCAGAGTAAAAATGACACTACAAGGTTGAGACTCATAAAAAGCATGGCACTTCCACATATATGGATGGTCCAAAATAACATCACAGACATCCAACGAGGAAAAATCACACAACACCTCATCCTTGAAGGGCTTGATGTTGTAGGACATGCGACACTGTTGGATGCCACAAACATCTCGTCGTTGGAGAAGCCACTCAATGTTGTATGGTTGTGGGTGTGGTGTTGTTGGAAATTCCAATTGTTTGACAACCTCTACTGAGATGAGGTTATTTTGTCTTCCGCTATCAACAATGAAATGCAATGAGATCCACTTCACCCACATCTGTGAATGGAAGAGATGCTCCCCCTCTTCAGGATCTGTTGATGCTTCTGGTTGGCTTGTTGTGGTCACAACAATGGTAGTGGGGTCTCCGTCGATGATTTGTCTCCTTCCATTATTTTCTAAATCAGATTCTAAATTTGGGTTCAGATCTTTTTCTTTAATCTCGGACACCAATGATTGTTTTGAGAGACATTCATCAGTGTTGTGCTGGGGATTTGGTGGAGATCGCACCACTTTATAGTGTCATTATTTTTCTTCCCCTTACCATTATTTTCCTGTGTCTTGGACTAGTTTTTGGGAGGCTCTTTGTTAGGGCCGTATTTATCATACTTTGGTTGTTGAGGATTTGCAGACCCGAACTCTCGTTTGTTGTGGTGCTTAAATTTCTACTCGATTTTGACATCATATCAATAAGAAGCTCCCATGATCAGATGTCCAGAAACTCCATTTCAATTTGAATGTACCATTGTAGAGCCCCATGTTATTTAATAACCAAATACCACTCATAATATTTGATACCCAACTTGGTGCGCAAGGAATGGAAGGTATTGGTGAACTCCGACCAGGAAACAAATTAGGGGCTAAATTTCAACCATGGGATCATTTTCCATGTTTTTTCCCAAAAAAATATTCTCCATTCTAAAATATATTCGCCCAAATTCTATAGGACAAAATTATTTTATCTTAAAAATCACCAAAATTTGATAAAAACTATATAAAATCCTTAGAAATTTGAATATTTTAACAAAAATATCGTCAAATATTTATAGTTGACATATAAAAGACCAGTAATATTCGTCAAGGTTTCTATATTTCAAAATAAATTTGCATCCTTAAAATTATGCATGACTTCGGCATTGCTTGGCCCCTCTCTTGATGCAGTGTGGTCCATCTCATGTACTGGTCTTCATAGTTGCCAACAAGGTAATATTTCTCTTTGACGACATCTACGAAAGATTCCCAAGTGGGTTCGGCCTCGAACATTCCAGACTCCTCTGTGGAAATTTTCTCACAGTAAGTTTCCCACCAATGTTTGACATGGGAGGGAGCCTTAAGGAGCATGAAGGTGATCATTTCCCCGTCAAAAAAATTGTGCATTGAGAAATATTCTTCTAGCATATTTAACTATTTTTCTAGAGCATCTACATCTATCTAGCTTTCAAATACGAGAATGTCAAAATTAACTTGTACCTTGAAAGGAGTGGTTCCTCCAAAGTGGTTACTTGATGAAGACACATCTTCTATTATCGGCTGGCGTCAAAGGATTTGGGAAATATCCTCAATCATTTCATCCCTTTGTTGTGTGAGAGTTTGCTCCAACAACAAATTAATAGAATCTTTGACTTCATCTTTTTTCTTTTCTTCCACCACATAGGGTTTCATGGGCTTGAAAAAGTGATTGTCCTCAAAAGAGACAAGATCGAGACCCAAATTTTTGTACTAGGGCTTCATCAGGGACATGTACTGAAAAATGTCCAAGAGAAACCTACTCTGACACCACTGATCCAGATTATTTTGAGCACGAAATGAGAGCGAATATATACTAAATAAATATATTGAGATATTGCAAGAGATCCAATAATCTAACATAGATATATCATATATATATAACAAGAGGAAAATATATATAGTAATACACAATCTCTATTAATGAGTGAGATGTACAGAATTGTAAAATTATAGAGTGAAAGACTCGCTAGAATGGTGGCAGCTTATCTCTTAAAGAGATGTGACGACTATGCTCATTCGCAAGAAGATGAGTACAATGAGGCTCGAAAGACATTTTTAACATAAATGGAAAAACCCTAAAAATCCAAAAAACTATCCCTCGAAAGATGAAAATCCAAAATGGTTGCAGCCCCAATGTGGAGATGAAGCGCCAAAATTCATGTGGGCCCCGATGGGGTAATTTGGTGCGACAACTTCCCGAGGTCATAAATTTTGCATACGATCTTTGTTTTAGGCACACTATAGCCCATTGGAAAGGTATATTTGAGGACTACAAATTACTCCATAAAAATATGACTCTTTCTATATATTGATCATGGAGAGCTCCAAAAACATTATTTGTGGCCTCAAAATGGCCCCGGAAGTTTAGGACTCGAAAATCTAGGAAATAACTTCCAATGATGAAAACTACACTTGAGCGAGTTGAAATAGGTGGGTGGAAACCGATATCCATCTAGATCACCCCCTCCCTCTGAACCAATGGAATACCTCTCTCAATTGGATAAGTGTGGCTCTCCATCCTACATTAGTTCAATCCCAGTCCTTATTGGTATTGTGGGTGTTCTTTGTTCCCATATTTTAGTTGATACATGTTTTCTCATGGAAGACAAGATTGTTTTGCCTCGTATGTAGGGGGTAACGAAGAGGGAAGCTATTACACCACCTCACCACCTTCATGCAAACAAATGTGGTTGGGTTACATGCATTAAAATGGATGTAGTGCGGACTAGGTAGCTCTATCACTCAAATCCTTTGTCGGAAAAAAAAAGGATACTGGATGTAGTTTTGGATGAGGATAGGCTTCTAAGAGCCCAAACCTCTAATCAGTTGATCATACATGAGTTTCAAGTGTGGATTGTGGACAAGAGCTTCTTTAGATCTAGGGATACCAATGTATTCCTTGCAATGGAATTCTATTGGAGGGAAAAAAACATTACATTGTTAGCCCTCAAGGAGGCACAAACCAAGTAGGAGGAAACTCTAGACTGGATTCATAGGCTGGAGGAAACATTCCATGTTTTTTGCAGGGTATCCTTCAGAATCAACTTGAAGGTGACCAAATAGGGAGAGGAGGATGAAAACGAATATGTTGAGGTCACTGGGTCTAAGGGATCCTCAGGTACCAGATCAAATCCAATTATAGTCTAAGATGACATGGTAAGGGACACCAAAGGCAAGGCTAAGATGACTCATATAGGCCATCAAAGATTAGTCTAGTCTCTATTATTATGAATTGCTCTATGGATGGTTTTGGTTAGTCTTGTTTTAGAATAGTTGATATGCATTTGTTATATAGACCTTTTATTTCTAGTTTCTTTATTTATGGACATAATGTAAGCATTGGGAGGCTAAATTTTGATAATTGTCTAATGCCCGGTTTCCTTTTTGGTGGGTTGTAGACATGGCTATTTGTATATTTTTGTATCATCTTAATATATAAAAATCTTGGCTTAAAAAAATAGTCATAAATATTACTATATATAAAAATCAATATAAATTGTAGGTGAACTAAATAAGTTATTTATATACCACATAATTTTTTCAATAAAATTTCTTAAAAATATATATTTAAAATTTCTCTTGTTTAAATAAATTAAACCTAAAATGTTTTTTCTTTTAAACAGGACTCGGGAATATTTTTTTAAATATGTAACCAAAATGGAAAAATGTTATGAAGAAAATATTGTTGTTTCAAGAAAACTTTCAACACCATCATTATGTTTTCCCCCTATCATCATCATTATATTTTCCCCCTATCATTTGACCATGACATTCCTTCATTTCTTTTGGTTCCTTGCAATGTTGTCCAGAATCTCCTTCATTAGCTTTATCTTCTACCTATTTTGAAGTATGCTAAGTTGTGGAGTCTAAGGTGTTAACTTCACTTCTATACTGAATGAAGCGCTTTATTTTGTAGAAATACATTTTGGTTTCTTAGACTCTTTCCCCATGTGCTTAAAGAATGCTCATATTATGTTATATATTGTTATTTTTATTGCATTTCCATATTATGGAGGATTTCTAAGAAATTTCCAAGTGAGATGCCATTACTTTGTAAGATCTCTTGATGTCTTTTCAAATCCATATGGATACCTCTAAGGTCTCTTGACTCCATGTTGTTCCAAAACTAGGAATGAACATGTTGTTTCATTCAGAAATATTGATAAACATATTTGTCAAAAGAAGGAACTAAATCCCTCTTATGAAGGATGAGATCAACTACATAGAGGCAAAGCCACCAATTCCAAACTATTTCATTAGAGAAAGAGACCAAGCTTTGTGTAGAGGTTCCAAAATTCACTAGGGAGATGAATTCACCTTCAAGCCAGAAGAAAACTACAAACATCCCACATCCCAAGTCACATTGTAAATCCATCCAATAGATTAGAATGGTAAATGATGGCTATAGTAAGTTACAAGGATGACATGCCCAAAAAGAGACATATGTCACAAGCCGAACTAAGGGGTTGAGAGAAAAATTATCGAGTTGTTCTCTCAATGGAATGGACCGACACTGAACTGATAAAACTAAATAAAGATGAGAGAGGAAAGTTCTAAAAATCCAAGAGGGAAAAGTCCAAAAGGTTCTAGCACATACCCGAAGCGCGGAAAGACAAATCCTTATGACCAAGTGGGAAAATCCTTTCCATTTCACCATCTTGCTCCTCCAATTTATAACCAAAAAGAGGGAGCCTCATGGTCTAGAAGATCCCCAACGTTTAGGATGCGTTTGTGTTTATCCCACCATTTCAACATAGAGTAAACGATGACACTCTGGGTGAGCTCTGGTCTTGAAACATACCGAGATCACTTGAATCTTGTCTTCATTTAGTGATTGCTTTGTGCTCTAGACACATCATATTATATTTAATTTTAAATAATATAAAAATATTTTTTATATAATATAAAAAGATATATTTCTAAGATTATATATCTAGGGTTTTGAACAAGAATAATCTCTGTAGTTTTTACCTTTTTTTACCCAGAATAATCTCTATAGTTTCTCTGGACTTCTTTGTCATTTTCAGAAATTATTTTGGCTTCTTCAAAGTTTTGAGCATTTGGACATCTGAAATTAGGTGAGTCACTTTTTACTTTGATTCAATTTTAATTTTACGTAAAGAGATTTAAATATATATATATATATATATATATATATATATTAAGTTTCAAAAGTAAAAGTTGATTTGAGAAATAAAGTCAATCCATAATAATAATTGTTACATCTTTTTTCTCTTCTTTTCAATATGAGCACTCCAACACCTATTCCAAAAACTCAACCTAACAAGGGGAGGCCCCCCAAAATCACCCTAGAGATCCTTTACGATTATATGGAATCAGTAGAAAAAAAAAAGAGAAGAGAGAAATGCCAAAATCCAAATAGAGTTAGAAACATTAGAAAAAAGGAGTGAAGAAAGAGACATAAAACTCCAAATAGAGATAGAGGCAATGATTGAATACCATTCAAACTCAAATAGAGGATAGATTCTTAGGGTTCAAGATTGAATTGCAGACAATGAAGGATAGAATTCAAGAAATGGAAAAACATAAACGATCAACCCAAGAAGGAGGGGTTGAATAAAATCACAACTTGAGAAATAGGATTAAAGAGCTAGAAGAAAAACTAACCAACAATTTGACCCTCAGTAATATGGAAAACAAATTGGATATCAAACCCATCAAAGAGGAAATGAATAAGCTAATCGAATTGGACCATGAGCGTAACAAAAGAGCCTCAGACCTCATAATTTTTGGTATAAAAGAACAACAAGAGGAGGATACGCTAGTAATAGTAAAAGAATAATTAAAAAATAAATCACAAATTGATACAACTTACCTCATAGAAGTAAAGATTCTAGGAAAAATAATTGATCACAAAGATAGGTTGATCCGTGTCAAAGTAAGTTGTAATGACCATAAATATAACATACTTAGTAAATCTTTGAGCTTAAAAGGGTCAAGAATATTTA
>JZKD02S2408601.1:8104-28714 GCA_000966675.3 Picea glauca
TAGGGGCACATCCATAGGGATGTCATATCTCTGGTTCACTGCATTACACAGAAGAACCAGATCTTCACACGTTCACCTGTGCTCGTCCACAAGCACGTCCACTCTACAGATCTTCATTCCCACTGCCTCACACAAGAGAATCATCTGGAGTCTTCTCGTCAACTCTGCTACACAGAGGAGGCTAATACATCATCTTCATTTCTATTCACATGACGATGCACCCAGCACTTTGGGATTTTACACGTTCACCTTGTGCTCAGCCATAGGCACGTCTAACTCAACAAATCGCCTTTCCCACTGGATAATCATTTGGAGTTCTTCTCAACTCTTTGAATGGAGGAGGTCATCTCTACGTTCCTAGCTCTGTCTCAGGCAGGAACCACGTACCCTTCTTAGGGGCTTTCTCTCAGGTTTGTAAGCTGAGAGAAAGACTCACATAACTGCAATGATCCACAGGTTTGTAAGCTGGAGAATGTCTCACATAGTTGCATTCATCAACATCGGCAACCCCCTTCTGTTGGGGGTTGTATGGTATGGTCATTTGTCTTCTAGTGCCATGTTGGGCACAAAAGTCTATGAACTGTCTAGACGAATACTCACCCCCGTTATCCGACCGCAAAACTTTGATCCTCTTTCCAGATTGGTTCTCCACAAGAGCTCTGAACTCTTGGAACCGTGTGAATACCTCACTCTTGGCCTTCAGGAGATAGATCCAAGTCTTCCTTGAGTAGTCATCAATGAATGTGATATAGTACTCACAACCACTCAAGGACTTCCGAGCCATGGGCCCACACACGTCCGTGTGTACTAAATCCAGTATCCCAGCTGACCTGGTATCACTGCTAGGGAACGAGGCCTCGGTAAACTTACCAAGCGCACACCCTTTGCAAACATCTTGATGCTCTGCAATGATCTGTGGCACTCCAGTCACAACCTCTCTCAGTCCTCCGAGAGCTCCATGATGTAGATGGGCCATCCTACGATGCTATAAATCACATATCTGTCTGTTGTTGTCGTTGCTCACTGCCAATGCATGAAGAGGCTGAAAAAGCAATCTGAACAGTTTCCCATCCCTCACTCCAATCACTTGTCCTGAGGCAAGCGAAGACCCCTTGGGGTGAATGAGTACCTCGGTACCCCTGAAGGTCACCTCAAGACCTCTATCCTGGAGGGTAGAAACTGAAATCAAATTCTTCTTCAACCCAGGGACAAAGAGAACGTCCCTGAACGATATAGGTGGCATGCTATCTCTCTGAAAGGAAACAGTGCCAATCCCAGCAACTCTGACCAATGTGTCATCTCCAAGAGCAATCTCCATCCTGACCTCGGTGTCTCTGAGATCAGTCAAATGCTCTCTGACTCCAGTCATATGGCTCGAATCCCCGCTATCAATATACCAGATACTGGGTGTCGTCTCAACTGAATTGCAACATATGAGGAAAGCACACTCTCTTTGAAACTGAGTCTGAAACTCTGCCTCTGTTGTAGTTGCAGTACCACCCCTCTTCTTCTTCCTGTTGGGACATTGTCCATCATAGTGCCCCAACTTCTTACAAACAAAGCACTTCACTTTGCTCATATCTCTCTTCTGACCACAGTTGCTCTCTCCTCCACTCCCCTGTGGTGGGGCCCCAAACTTGGGACCCTGCCGACCCCCATGGTCGGCCTTATTCTTGCCCTTTGTCCAAAGAGCAAGATCCTCATCACCCTAACCAGAATTATGTTGTTGTTGCTGTCGTTGTCCAAACGCCTCTGCTACAAGTCTAATCTCCTCTTGGACGAAGTCATCCCACATCCTCTCCCATGTAGTCATGGCCTCCCTGGAAACAATGCCACGAACAAATGGACCCCAAGGTTTGGTGAAGCTATTCATAGCTTGCCTCACCAAAGAGTTAGGGTCCACGACCTCTCCGACAGCTCCAAGCGCGTCTCTGATCTGAGTGTAGCGACCAAGGAATGAAGTAACGGACTCATCCTTGAGCATGTGAATGCCTCTAAGTCGGTCATGAAGAACCATCTTCCGGTTCTCATTAGAGCTCTCATACAACTTGCATAGAGATGCCCACATCTCATATGCATAAGTCTTCCCAGTCAGATGGGGAATGATATGATCTCGTACTGCATCACAAATGGTCCTCTTTGCCTTGTTGTTGCTCTTCCTGAACTCTGCCACCAAGACGGGAGCAGTAACAGGAATGACTGGAATAGCCGCCTCAACTATGTCCCATAGTTCGAAGTCCTCTAAGACAAAGACCATCCTCGCATTCCAAAGCAACCAATTGCTAGCCCCAGCTAGCCTGTCTTCAACACGCATCTGAGATGCTGAAATGTCTCCCAAACTACACTCCAACTGATGCTCAAACTGCAAAGGAATGTTGCCTCACTCCTGTCAACACAGGTGTGAAAAGAGGCAAGCATACTCTGAACTCACTCCTAGCAAAATACGTGTGAAAAGAGGTCAAGTCAAATCAGCCTCACTCCTACCCCATAGGTGTGAAAAGAGATTGACGAAAAACTGTCACAACTGCTCAACTATCCTCTACAAAAATCTGCCCACTAACAACCACTGAAAACTATCAATGGTTGTCCACAAAAATCTGCCAAGAAGATGTATATGACAGACAACACATATGCTGTCCAAACTGCTCAAAAATCAGCCACCTCAGCTCTGATACCATGAAGAACCATCTTCCAGGTCCTGACTTAGTCTTGGAGAAGAGTTGCGCATGATTGGAGAAGAGTTGCAGCAGCTGCAGTGGTGACTTAATCTTTGGTTATTGTTGGACTTTCTGCTTGGTTATGGTTTGGACTTTCTACTAGGTACACTAGCTCGTGAGAGAGGTAAGCTACCTTGATTGGCTATTGGTTCTAGGGTTTGCTTCCAAAATTATTTTCTCTGTCAAGGTTAAGGTGCTCAGGGTGGCATTTGTGCCTATGGTTGGGTGACAATATTGCTATATTGTCTACAGAGAAACGAGCACACCTATTATTCTAACAGAAAGGCCATTGAGTGGATGTTGCGCCCCACATGTTGGCGCCCTAGGATGATGAACATTTCACCTTGAATGAGGTCCCAAGCACATGAACGTGGCCCGAAAGCATGAAGAAGGGAAGATGTCCAACTCCTATGCCCAAACATCTCTCTCTTGCAGCTTGACGTCACACATTTAGGAGGTCGTTGGGTGTATTTTGTGCACTTGGTGATGTTGTGGGCTAGCAAACCCACACTTTTGCTTGATTTGGGGATGACGTGGCACCTTTATAACATGACATCCTAGCCTTTGGAGGCTTACTTTCACACGTGCCACCTTGGAGAAGAGATTTATGAGATTGCATGCCTTTATTTTGCTATTTTGTAGCCTATGTGGGAAAAAAGAACAAATCGTTTGGCTAATTAAGCATTGTAACTTTGGTTTTGACGTAAAATTAAGTATTTAATTGTAATGTGGACAAAAATGACTTGGATTTTCCTCTATAAATAGAGGTAAGTCATTTTTATTTGAACATAACTCAACCTCTTTATTTTTCTATGTGCATTGTGGAAAAAAGCTTGTCTTTGGCATTTTGGAGCAAATCGATTTCTCTTGAGGCTTTATCTTGTATGAAAGTGGATGATCTTTGGTAAAAAAATAGGGTTTTCCATCTATCTTCATGGATTTTGTGAGTATATTTCTGCAATTGTTTACCTTTGTTCAAGGATTTTAAATTTTAAACCCTAGGAGAAGTACAAACGTGTACACCCTCCACTAGAGATCTTTCATTGTTTGTCTTGGAATTGTTCGAGCTTTGCTTTAGGACATAGAAGGGCCTACACCCCTGTTGCAAAGGCTTGGATAGGGTTAATCTTATATGAAGTAAGAGGGTTTACACCCCTCGAAGATCTTGCCCTAGTTCAATTTAAATCACTAGAACATCTTGAGGAAAGGAGGACGGCTTGGTTTTGTAAGGGTTCAAATCCAAGGTTCAAGTTGGCTCTCCCTCTTGATCTTTTAGCTATTATTTGACTCCATTGTCCAAGGATAAATTGTTTTAATTGCATTGGAGAACGTAGACTGTTGCATTGAAATATATGAAATAAGCTTTGTTATCGCACGATCTGTACTTGCCCAAATCCCAAAGAAAGTAAGGGGGATTGGCGTAACAAACAAGATATCATATCATTGTCACCTCAATAGGAAATCCCCGCTTTTTAGGGATAGGCAAGGTCTACCCCAGGGGAGGAGTCCCTAGTAACCTAAAGGGATGGAAAATTAGGGTTATGTTCAAGATATATTTCCCCCTCCCACTGGTTACAAAAAGTCACTCAATCTATGTCCCAAATATGAGGTTAATGAAGTGCTTGATGTAACTGCCCAGAACAGGACAATATAGCATGCATATACAATGATTCCAAGTACAAATATGATAGTAACACCTCAATAGACAATGGATAGTGACAATAAGTGCTAGCTGATATAAATTTGCAGCAGTTAATAAGTTTACAACAACAATTGATAGAATGTAACAGCTGCAACAAATACTCCTCAGAATTGCTTACAAAGACAAAGACAGTAAAAGGATAGCATTTACTAAGCAGAATGATAATCAAATGTCATAAGCAATTTCTGAAGTGTTTCGCTAGCATTAAAAGTCAATTATGCAGAAAATTTGTTGCAATTAGATGGTTGTAGCAAACATTTATAACAGCAGCAAATAGGTTAGTGATCTATGCTAAACTAGGGTTAGAGATAGTTAGTAAAAGCTTAGGAGAAGAGTGCTTGAGTGTTTAATCAATCCTTCAATAAGAAAGAGGCTAGAACTAGTGCCTTCTAGGGCTTATGGAGTCAAGTGGACGGCTTCTTCTAAGGCTGCAAATCAATTTTGATAGTGCACAAAAGTCTAAGAGGGAAAATGCATAGGAGAAGTAGTAACTTAAGTCCCCCTAATCATTTTCCTCAAGAAACAAGATACTAGGGTGTAGGCAATTCTAGGCCCTAACACCTTTCTCTCCTTAGGCTTCCTATGGGATAAAAACTTAGGCAAAGATAACTAGGCCAAAACCTTAGAGTGTTAGCAAACTAGGGCTCGAGGGTTTCACTAGTCACTAGACCAATTCAATAAAAAGCTTGGCAAATAGAAAGTAAGAAAGTAGCAATTTAAGTTCCTTACTTCAAGCATTAAGTATACCATGCAATTTCATAATCGTGTATGAGCAAATCAAACCCTACATAAACCATTCAATAGATGACAAAAAATGCATATTTTACCTACTTGCACCAAGAATAATCATGAAAATAGCATGCAAGATCATCATAAAAGCTTCCAAGATTGATCGAACTTGCAAAAATCAGCCTTATACAAGAGTGCACCTCACAATTTAAGCCAATAGCCCTTACTAGGGCACAAATTTCAGACCTCTCCTCTTGTGTGAGGAGTTGTGTTGCAAAAATGAATGTACTTTATGCTTATTTATACAAAATTTTGACCCTTAATTAATTTTAGGTCAAAATTAAAGCCGACTGGCCAATTTACATTAATATTCAAATTTGACATAAATAAAATTAATTAGCATCTGAAGACACCTCCAAGGGTGACGTTGAGGCCCTAAGGTGGAAAGTTGAGCCTAAAAGGTAGGGTGCTTGGCCTCCAAAGGCCCCAAATGAAGCCCACACGTATCACCAGGATCATGAATGCCTCCAAAACGAAAACCCTAGCTGTGGATGACACCCGGGGTCATGATGGTGACATCATGGGCCTTCAAGGGCCAAAATCCATGTGGAAGAGCAAGATCCCCCTGGGTCTAGGTCTACCAAGGTGCCTCCAAAGGCAATGTCCTTATTTCTTCCTGGTGTAAATCTTCAATATCTTCTTGCACCTGGTTGGGGTTACAGCATCAATCTATGGGATTTAAGCCCTCATGAAGGTCCGAGCTAATCATTCCCTCATGTGTACCTGTCCACCGGGCAAGATCCTGTAGCAACAACAAGTACACCCTCCAAGGGTTCATAGGTCACAAGGATCATAGCATGTAAATCACATCCAATAAATAAATAACCCAAACATGTGCATCAAACCCCACTTAACCCAGGCAAATGCTCAAAGACGTTATGCAATTTGACAAGTTAGGTTTGGAGAAGGTCTCGGGGTGTCCTATTGGGCTAACCTCCCTTAAGTTTGGGGTGTTTCCCAGGTGGGAGCCAATCGAAGTCATGTAAGTGTATGAGGTGGCATGGGGTAAGTGTTTGGGCATGGGGTGCAGTAATAACAGGGAAATGTAAGTCTTACATGTGGGTGTCGTTGTAGAGGGCGAGTTGCACCTTGTCATAAATGCAATTGTTTCCTAGCCCATTCATTGCCTTTTATTCTTAGCTTCTTTTGATCTTTTGTTTTTGTGCTTCAAGGGAAAAGTTGAGGGCCACTGTCCTAGCTTGATGACCAGAGGTGACAGCGTTATCCACAAACATTTCACGGAGATGAGAAGGTTGGCTCGTGATGAGACCCCCTTTCTTTTGGCTATGCCACCAAGAGCCACTACCCTGGTTTGGTGACCAGATAGGTGGTAGTGTCATACCGCTACATGCCCATGGTCATAATAGGTCGGCTCGTGATGAGACCTCCTATCCATCAACTAGTACCTTGAGTGTTTATGTATCTTATGGGTCCCATTTTCTTACTAAGAAGCTTTTCATTGCTTTCTCGGGAATCCCTGGGCGAAGCATCTCAAAGGTTTCAACATTGGCTTTTAACTCTTGCCAGCTACTTTTACCCTCTGGGCCTTTAGCCCCTTCTTCCCACAAGGCAAGGTACAACCCTTCCTAACGTGAACAATCCCAATGCTCAAACAAGGATAGGGGAGATGGAAGGAATAAAGATGGAAAGTGGTAAGTATGGAGGCAACGAACGATGACTTTTCACAGACCCACCCAGTGGCAATCCATCCTAAAAGGAAACCAACTTACTAGGGCACCGTGTTACCCTTCCAGGTATAAACAAGGCAAAGAGCATAATTTCCAAGCAAACATAATGAAACAAAGAAGGATTTGATACAACGTATTCAAGTGCTTCAAAAATCAGAGTGATACATACCATGATACCCAGACTCATTACCTCATGGAGAAAGACTCACCGCTACTCCAGGACCAGGCTAGTAGGGATGGATATTGTTGTTGATGATGAATGGCCTCTCGGTACTCCATGTCTAGGCCCTGTGGGCCTCGAGACATGATCTCCTTAGTTATCCCTAGGGTAGGGAATAACAATCTCATTTTGAAATCATTCTAATTTGGCTTGAATGCACTCATCATAAACTAATCTCCCTAGCCAAGGATTTTTGGTTGAAGGGGATTTACTTACTGTTGTAATTAAATTAATGCTACAGCCATTAGGGTTGAAGCAAAACACTCCCTTAAAGTTGTCTTTCTCTCAATTTTGACCGCTGAAAGTTGCACACAAATATTGGGAACTAATCTATACAAGTTAAGGGCTTTTCGTTGGAATATTTGTTTGCTGATTTTAACAGTTAGAATTCACTGTTGTAGCAAAAGTTTGCTACAGCCATATATGGCTGTCATAAAATTGTTGATAACACTTGGTTTATAGCCCTTTCAACCGTCAAAATTATTGTTTGGAATCTGGATATTGAAATGTCATCTACTAATCAAGGGCTTTTGTTTCAAGCTATCACTTGCTGATTTTGACGGTGAAATATTGTAGTTGTTACATTTCATCATTGCTGGTATAAATTACAGTCTGCTGCAATTTTAGGACAACAAGCTTATCTTGATGATCCCATAGTGTTTTAGGGTTTTATTTCGTGTTATTTGATCTTGGTATTGCTGCACTAACATTATTTTCTGCAGGTATTGATCAAGCTCACCTCTCTCACCTTCCCAAGTCATCTTTTCCAAGCCCTATTACCTCTCCAGGAGGTACCCTAGAGTTTTTCACTTGGCCACACCATTGTAAGCCCAAGGATGCAAGTTAAATCCATGTAAACCATAGTGGTTGATTTTTGTAGTGGACACCTAGACTTGGTCCGATCATCATCAGTCCCTTTAGTCCCCATCCCACTATCTCTCGTCTTGGATAGGATTGGAGATCGTGGCATGGATCTATTGGAACACATGATTGTGTGGAGCCATAGTTCTTATGTAGGGGTGATTGCAGTTTGTGGAGCCTAGTCCGATCCATGTCATGCACACCTATGTCTTCCCACATGGTTCTTATATTGATTATGTAGGCATCCCTTGGCCATGGTGCATTATCATTTTGTTCTCAACATGGAAGTCTCACAAAGTTTTCATCATTGCACGTATTTCAAGGTAGTGCACAAATCCCGATGTATGGGGTCTCAAGGCCAAAAATACAACAAGGGCTCAGATTGACCGTCTTCATGCACACTCGACATGGCACGTTGAAATTTTGGAAAAAGACCAGGTTATAAGGCAAAATTGGTTGTCAATGGGTCGCGCAAGCACAGTTACAAGTAAACGTGGCAAAAGAGAGTCACTCCACGGCATGCAAGGATAAATTCAATGAAAAAAAGGAAATGAATCACCTCTCGGACAAAACCCATGTGGCAGAATATTTCAGTCCAAGAGTTTCTACATGGATCTATAAAACCGAGGCGTTGGTCATGTGAGTTTCTCTTCCTAATCACATCTCTTTAGTTGTTGGCCATTTGAATCATGGTTCCATACCCATGTGGTTAACATGGAGTTAATTGGACTTGTCTACAAAGTTTTAAAGGGGGTCGACCCCCTTAACCATGACAAAAGGGAAAGATTATATTATTAAAAAAGGGGGGCAAAGAAAGATATTAAAGTATCAAATTCCCTATTATTTATTTTATTTAAGTGAACCCAAAAGACAAAAGGGGTAATATTATCATAAGGGGGTCGCCCCCCTCTTTTTTTTGTCTTATGTGAGTAGTTAAGTGAAATCGCCTCCCCTCTTAATCTTTACTCAAGTGGGCAAAGTGGCGACTTATGGGAAAATATTATAAAATATGTAAAAGTAAAAGGGGGCAACTTAAAGAAAATACAAGGAAGCAAAATTATATTAAAAAGAGATCCATCATGTCAAAGCGATGACTAAATCAAGAGAGTCGTGGCACATGGTAAGCTGGTGAACTTGTTAATAAAGCCATCAATTAAAGGGAGCAGCCCCCCAATCAACTGACCAACACTAAAACCAAGCTGTCATATCATCCAAATTAAGCAGTTAGTCGTTTGATGGTCAAATCCAGCTGTGGTATATGAAGTCGCTCCATCATTCAAGCAGATCGTGCCATATTTTACCAGTCGTGGATAAATTAAGGGATCTGTTGGGTGAGATAAAAGAAGTTTCCACATATGAAGCAGCCACCAAGTAAAAAGAAGCTTCCAGGACGCTTTAATAAGTCAAAGGGACAATAGTTGAGTTTAACCAATGCATATATTTAATTAAATCACCCCCCTTTAATTTATTTCAATCTCTTCAACTCAGTTGTTGCAGTCAAAAAAATCAGTGGACATGCATTGGGTCAAAATAAAGTGAACCGTGGTCAATATATGAACTGTTATGGTCAAAGAACATAGTTGTTGGGCAAAGAAAAGGAACAAAAGTCTCATATGCTGTTGACCATTGCCTCAATTTGTCAAATCAAACCCGATTGTGGGTAAATTTTCAATGTAAAAAATAGTATTTTGGTCAAATGAATTAGTCTCCAACTTGTGGATGACAAGTCAAAATTATTATTTTAATGAGGGAGGGAAAAACTAGTTGTTTAATGAAAACCTATATAAGGCTAGTCCATCATCTCATGTGTGTCGTTGAAACTTTGTGAGATCATAATGTCATTTTTCAGAACTCAATTCTCTTGTGTCATTGTGGATTGTCTATTGTAATGTTTGTTTTTCTTGGTCTTGGATATATTTAATTGTGTTTTGACAGGGGTTCCTTATGTTGATTTTTCAATAAGCAAGGTTAAGCATGAAGTTCATTCCAATTTTAGCATTTCACTTAACCATGGTCCATAACCAATAATGTTGCAGCAACCAAGATCACAAGAAGAAACACCATGCACAAGAACACAAGAAGTATCCTGGAAAACCCTTCTCAACAAGGGAAGAAAACCCAGCCAAAATCCTTTGCTATATTCTTCAAGAGAAAGACCTTCACCACCAATAAAACCTAGCACACAAGAGGGTGCTCAAACCCTAGAAGACTAGCGCCCAAGAGAGGTGCACCCTTTTCCCAAGGTGTACTCGCTGAAATTTCCAAACTCACATGAAAGATATGATTCCTCAATGGGGAATTTACTTTTACTTATACTAGACTGAACCTGTCAACAGAAGTGTCTATTGGCACAACAGGGCCGACCTCACTAGCTCACAATATAATTAATATTAACCAGATTAATTATCTTTTACATTTATTATTAATCACATTAAGGTGGGGCCGACCTATACCCTTTTCATCACAACTAGGGTTACAGGCATGTCTGACTCTTGAACAATATAGCAAGGGATCTTATACACCCACTAGTGCTCATCCACTAGGGGCACATCCATAGGGATGTCCATATCTATGGCTCACTACATTACACAGAAGAACGACTTCTTCAGTAGTGCTCAGCCACTAGGATCACGTTCACCTGTGCTCGTCCATACGCACGTCCACTCAACAGATCTTCTTTCCCACTGCATTACGCAGGAGAGTCATCTGGAGTTTCTCATCAACTCTTCTACTCAAAGGAAGCTAATACATCATCTTCATTTATGTTCTCATGACGATGCACCCAGCACTTTGGGATTTCACACATTCACCTTGTGCTCAACCACAGGCACGTCCAACTTTACAGATCTCCTTTCTCACTGTGTTACATAGGAGAATCATTTGGAGTTCTTCTCAACTCTCTGTAAGGAGGAGGCCATCTCTACGTTCCAACTCTGTCTCAGATAGGAACCACACACCCCTCTCAGGGGCTTTCTCTCAGGTTTGTAAGCTGGAGAATGTCTCACATAGCTACAATCATCAACACCTTAGGAGACTTGCAAGAGATAATCAATCAATCCATTGAGGGGCTACATAATCACGTGGAAGAAAGAAGATATACCTTCATCTCCTTAATTTCTTTGTGCGATCCAAGTGTAATACACCCAAGTTGTTGGACCAACTCCATTGAGAGTAGCTTCAACCAAATGGTCTATATCACTTCGACCCTAGTTGATTGATTGTCTTGGAGACCATCCTGTAGAGGAGCTCTCCTAGCAAATCCAAGGAACCCATTTCTCATGGAATTTTTAGCATTGGGGGCAATAGTGTTTCCACTCCAAACCCAATCGTCTAGAAATCCATCCAAGCCAATCTTAAGCTTACGAAGTCACAATTGCACAAACTAAGAGACATATTAAGGTAAGAGGTGAAGGTAAAATCTCTCATTTTCTTCAACTATTTTATTTCAAAATATTTTAAAATCAAACATTTTATTATAAAAATACAAAAAATAATCATATCCTAGCTTTGCATGTTAATTTTATCTTTACAAGCTAGTAGATCTTGGGGTTTCTGCCTCTTGGGAATTTCACTAACCCAAGATACATGTACCTTTGACTTTTATGCTTAATCAAACAAATCTTACAAGGGTTTTATCAAGAAATAGTGTGCAGATATGCATTATAACAGGAAAGAAACTCTTCAGATCTACACTCTTGTTGGCAAGACAAGGGTGACATATTGTAAGTTTCTACTTCATAAACCCTTTCGAATTCATTCTAGACCTGATTTATTAATATTATCTTTGTTTTCTGGTTATTAGAGAGCAAAACTACAGGTAGCAAATTTTGGGTTTTGTCCCTAGGGGAAATTGAACCCCAATTTTGCAAAACTAATTTTCAATTTGCTGGAAACTGATTTTGTAGAAGATTTGAAGGCTCTAGGGCATAATATACACTTATCCTTTGTTTCCCTACCCTCCATACCCATAGATCTATCGATCTAGTGCATTTTTGCACTTGTGGAAGGCCTTAAAAGGCCATTTTCCTTGTTGGTTTCTGCATTTTACTCTATTTTGCAGGTCTGAAATAACAGAACAGCGAGGAAATCTCTCATTTCCAACCACTTTGATCAACGTATTCACATAGCAAATTATCCAGAAAGTGGTAAGAACATTTACCCCTCTCTTGTAATTTATTTGGTCATTGTTATTGCACAGATTATAGGTTGGGCAAAGTCTAACCCAATCCACAAAAGTGAGACAATTATCGGAGTAGCTACCCACTGTCACCTTAGATAGATACTCCCCTCGCTTTAGTGTTGATAAGTCACCACAAGGGGGGGAATATTGGTGACCCTAGGGGGATTGAGATGGAAAGTGGTAGAATGACCAATGAAGCCCCTATGGGTCAAGTTTGGAAGTGGAAAAAGGCTTGGAAAAGAGTCTTGTTGATGAAGGGTAGTTGCCAAAGTGTTGTGTACCTGCAAGACAAAGTTAAACCTGCCTGGAACAAGACAAAAGATAGATATACAAGCCTTATATCAAGGGGGAACTAGTAAGAAATGTTGTCCCAATATTGCAGTGGAGCAGAGATATATATCAGCAATGTAAAATATTAAATGGCTGCAAAATATGTTGCCAAAATTCAAGTAGAAGATATTAGAAACTAAGCTAGCAATGTCTAGTTTAACTTCCACGGAATAGCACAAGACTGTAATGGTGATTACGGCTGTTTGTTAGGTGTTATCAATAAGTTATTGTAACAGCCAAGTGGCTGTAGCAAACATTAGCTACAACAGCAAAATCTAACCACTAAACTCAGCAAACAATCCACCCAAAAGATAGCTAATGACAAGTAGATGAAATATGGCAGATTGCAAGCTAATTTTAATGGTTGATTAGTGGGTAATAAGAGACTTTAAAGAGTGTTTTGATGCAGCCCTAACGGTTGTAGCATTAAGTTGATTACAGCAAGAAAATTACTAGGCCAAGCTAGACGCCCTAGTGGCTCATGCAAGCTAAAAGCATGAAGAAGGGTTTTTCTTGGTCAAATACAATAAGGATATCTTCCGAAGCTACTCAATCTTCAACACTCCCTCTTAGCAAGGAAGGTATTCTTCTTGTCACGGTCATCATCACTACTTTTGCGTTTCTGCATACTTGGTCATTGTCTTGTTGTCAATCATGGATCTATATATCATAGGAAGTTTTTTCACTTTCATTGGAATAGCGTACCAGCCTGCGCTGGGGTAGTGTACCATCCTGCATTGGGGTAGTGTACCAGCTTGCGTTGGGGTTACCAACCTGCACTAGGGTAGCTCATCACTTCCCTCTACTGGGGATCACATCACCTCCCTCTATTGGGGATCGCATCACCTCCTTCTACTGGGAGCACATCACTTCCGCTACTGGGGAACACACCACTTCCCACCACTAGGGAACACATCACTTCCTGCTACACACATCACTTCCCACTTCTGGGGAACACATCACTTCCTGCTTGTGGGGAAGTTTTTTTGGATCACTCCAAAACACATTTGCTACCTGCTCGTCGGTGGCAATATACTGGAGTCTTATTGCTTCGTTCTGTGCCATGTCCCGGACATGAGGGTATTTGATCTCGATATGCTTGGATTTGTCATGACACAATGGGTTCACTGACAACTTTATGCAACTCCGGTTGTCATAAAAGATATAGGTTTCCTTCAACTCAAGATCAAACAATTTTGCAATCAACTTCTGAAGTCACACTACTTCGCCACAAGCTGACCATGCTGCCACATACTATGCTTATGTGGAATTGAGTGCCATATAGGTTTGCTTCTCACTTAGTCACGAGATTACAGCTAATCCCATACTAAAGCAACATCCAGATGTACTTTTTCAGCTTGTGACACTCCCTGCCCAATCTAAATCTGTGTAGCCCTGCAAATCTTATCTCATAATCCGAGATATATCTGGGTCCATAATCGATTGTACCTTTTAGGTACCTCATCACATGTTTTTCCATAATTAGGTGAACATGTCTTTCATCGCAAAACATATATCTGTCCTCGTGTTGTTCGAACCAAATTTTCACATCATATTATACCAAACCGGTACACTTACTCAACTGCAATCCAATCTGCACAATCATACGTTGGCTCTATGTGCACTATCCGTCTCACTATTAGAGAGAATGTCCTCTACTCTCTCTGCAATTTTTCCTTCTGGAACTAGAACTCTGCACCAGCAACTTCTCTTTCTGAAACTGAGAAGGACTCCTCCATTCTCACTATAGCTTCTGAACTCTAAGAGTAGCTCCTCTACTCTATCACGATAACAGATTCATTTGCTCCCTCTAAATCTCATACTGCATCGACCTCTTTTAATGGATCATTGTTGTTCCATATATACTTCTTCTGATTATTGAAGCAAGTGTCTCGTCATAGTCTTCTCCCTTTTGTTGGGAGAATTCTCTGAACACAAATCAGGCTTTGTACATCTTTATATCGTTATCTGCAACATGCTTGATCTGCTAGATCAATCTTGGAAGTCGCCACTGACTTCCCTTCTGGTCTCAAGGTAAAATCCATATCCCAGTCCTTCTGACTAGCTTCCTCCTCTATTACTGAAACAAGAGAATCTTCCCAGGAGATTTCACATCTCCTAGAAGTCTTTGAAGCTACGATCTAGTCTTCTCAACTCATGGCATATGTTTGTCAGTCCTGGCAGACGTCTCTTTTTTCCATCTGATCCTTTCTGAGATCAGGCTCACTCTGAGTCTCCATGCTCCCTCTAAGTCTATATAATCTTCGGAGCCATCTGCTCCCTCAGATATGGCTCATCAATGCTATATGGCTTTTCGTCCGGCAAAGTGTCATGGGGCCATGTTGATCTCTTACTGATTACTGCATTGATTCTGGGTAGGCCCTTTTGGCTCTACCAACTCTTCCTAATGATCTAAAGAGCGATCAATATGCACCATCTGGCACTGGAGGTAACTCAATCTCAAATACAGGGACTGTCATGCCTGCTCCCTCTGAGCCTTGACTTCTTCTGAGTCTACAATAACTTCAGAGTCTTTGTAGGATATACTTGGTGTTGGATACCAAGTCTTAATATGAATAGTTGAGTCAGACTTCAAACGAATTATGCTTCCTGTCAAGGTGGCTTCATTATCCATTGACCAGGTCTTCTCATTGGGAAACTGCAAAACACTGTGAGTTCCATTCTAATGTGCTCGTTTTACCATAGACAATCTTACATCATTGTCACCCAACCATAGGCATTTACATATGCCACCCCCGAGCACAAAAACTATTTCTTAATTTTAAATGAGACCTTGTTGGATTCCCACACTAGGGATAATGATCCAACAAACTAAGATAAGAAATGCATAAGATCTAATGTTAATAAACTTTAAAACTGAAATCAAATATGAAGGGTGCATACCTAGAGCGTGTATTTGTCAGAGTGCTTGCTTTGATCTATATGATGTCTGGATGAATGATGATACTTCTTCACAACCTGTACTTGACCCTCAGGATACAACAATTCTCCAACTCTTATACTTCCTGAAGTTTTCGTGTGGAAGGAAACGAAATATAGCTATTAATATCACTTCATATGAATCAACTGCTTCGGAAGTGCTAAGTCCTATATCACAGAAGATATAGTTCATCTGGATCATTTTCTTTCGTTCTTTTCTGATCAGGTTCATCTTCTCCTGTGAAATGAGTTGGATGCCTTTTAAACTTCCTGTTTTTATCTTGGTCTTTTGCTTGGGGAGAATTTCTTGCAATATGTCCCATCCTCTGGCAAATGAAGCATCTGAAGCTTGAGAGGTCTTTATGAGAATCTTGTCTTTTGTGAGGCTTCTGAAATCTTTTGTGAGAGTGAACTTCTTTCTTGTTCTTTCCTTTTCTTGCGTGAATTGTTAGTGCTTGCTCTTCATTGTTCTCTATCTTTTCCTTTCTTGCCTCTAATCTGGCTTCTTCTTGAGTACAGTCTTCCCACAACCTACTGAACTTAGTTAACTTTCTTCTAGAGCAGATTCCTTGGATGAAGGATTCCCAAGAATTTGGAACACCATTTAATGTGGTCATCAATATCTCAGCTTCTTCGACTGAGTCTCCAATATCTTCCAATTGTTCTTTAATATGCGACACTCTTGTGAAGTAAGATTGAATGGTTTCTGAATTTTGCATCTTCACATTCTTGAGTTGTGTCCTCAAAGTCATTTTCTGATTAATGTTCTTGCCTTCAAATAGATAGGATAAGGCATCCATCATTTGCTTTGGGGTTTTTAATGTTGAGACATCAGAAATCAAATGGTTCTTGATGGAATCTTAATCCTCTTTGCTTTGATCAGATCCTTCTTATATTTGGCTTTGGCCTCATCTTCCTCTGGCTCTTCAATATCTTGTTCAACAAAGCTTACAAGGTCATTCTCTTCTAGAATGAGCATCACTTTGTACTTCCATGCTCGGAAGTCATAGACTCCCTCAAGCTTTTCGTCAAGCTTGGTGTTGATATTAGGGTAGCTACGGGAGGTATTTACCTCCACGTGTATACTTGACAAAAATAGAATACTCTGGGAAGCAAGAAGAAACCCTAATGAGTTGGCTACTAACCCTAGAAGACTTGTCGGCTCAAGAAGATAATTTATATTAGGTTATTAGCCTCCAAGAGAAGAAGTCGGCTAGAAGAAATAATAATATACTGAACAAACAGATACCCAGAATGAGAAGTCAACCCAGGCAGTTAGCCAGAATTACTATAAATACAGGAGGCCAGTCTTCATTCTGGCAGGCAGTCTCAGAATTGCACAGCAGCAATTGTGCGCACTGCAGTGCCAAGTTTTGTGCGCAGGTTTGGAGGAGAGTTGTCGGTGCAGCTGTTGCAGCTAGCAGTTACGTTTTGGCTTGGAATATCTCTTGGCTAGGGTTTGGAGTATCTGATCAGCTCTTGTTGGTGCGCTATCCTTGGGGAAAGGTGCGCTACCCTTTGTGTGGCTATCTAGCCTAGGGTTTGCTTCCGGAGTGATTCTCTATCAAGGTTAAGGTGCTCGGAGGGTGGCTTCGGCCTATGGTTGGGTGACAATAGAGATATTGTCAATGGTAAAACGAGCACATCGATTATATTCTAACACTTGGTACTGGTAGTCATCCTCCCCGAAACAAGTAAACGAATAACTTTTTAAGATGAGGGTTTTAGACCTTACCAAAGAGATTGTTGAGTTAAGGATGAAATCTGTCACAAAATCTGCAACAGCTACAACCAGACTTAGGGTTTATGAGAAAACCCTAATTTTTCAACTTTCAAATCTCAAAATTCTGATCCAGGGACTAGATGCGCCCTCCTAGGTCGAGCTCCTAGGTGTGGTTACTTTCTCCAATGTCCTCAAAAAGGAAAACGCCACCTTTAGAGTTTATGCAGAAACCCTAATTCTGCAACAGCTACAATACTGAAAACTGGATTTTGGAGAGGGTACACTGAGGCTAGCCACTTCTTATAAACTGTGAGTTGGTCTCTTTCAGGGCTGCTCTGATACCATGTTGTTATTTTACTTATACAGCTAGCAGTTACAGTTCTTCTTTATTATTACAATCATTTAGCACGGGATCACAGAAACAAGAGAGACACAAAGATTATCCTGGGAAACCCTCTAGGGGGAGAAAACCTAGCAAACTTCCTCAATATAGATTATCCAACAAAGAACAATGCTTCTCTTCAAGAGAGAACTAACAAGGCAACAGATCCCCCTCTACTCCTTCACTAGGAAACAGTAGTGCACCACTTAACCAAGAGATACCAAGAGATAGACCACAACCCTCCTTCACGTCACCCCTAGTTGCAGCAGCTTCTCCTCCAAGACTTGCACATTTTTCCTCTTGTTGCAGAGCTCATGAGTGAGTGAACAAGTGAGGCACTAGCCTCCATTATAAATAGTAGTCTGGCCTCCTTAAATTAGGTCTAGGTCGACTTGTCAATTTACCCTCTTATATTACATTTAATTGTCAAGGCACAATAGGGTCGACTTTTACAAAGGCACAATAGGGTCGTCTTAATAAATATAATATAATAACATTCTTTAGGGTTTGTCTTGGTCAAATACAATAAGGATATCTTCTGAAGCTACTCAATCTTCAACAAAACCTAGCAAGGTAAATCTAGGAGGGTGTAAGCCCTTTTACTCCTCCTAGCAACCTTTGCAATAGCTTATCCAATAACAATTATGATAGACTTGGTGGAGGGTGTATGCCCTTATACTCCTCCAAGGGTTTAGACAAGAATCGCCATGAAATAAGAAAGAAACACCCAAAATATGCAGAAATTCCTTACCAATTCCAAGAGATAGCAAGATAAACCCTCATCTACCAAGTATATTCCATCACAAAGCAAGAACAAGCACCAAGAGAGATAGCGCACCACTTTTCCTCCAAGAGACAAGTATCAAGCATCCAAAATTTGCACAAGAGAGACAAATGTGATTTGCCCAAAGAGGGCGAAAATTTCAGCCACAAGTATGTAATTCTCAAGTGAGATGATCTATGATAAAATGAAATGAAATGACCTTTATTTATACAAGGTCATCTAAAAAATGTTTGTCCACTTAGTTAGGGTAAAACACAGTTAGGGAGACCGACCTCCTCTAATTGCCCCTTTACAAAATCAAAATTTAATTTGACATAGGAAATAACCCCAAAAAGATGATGTCATGCCCTAAAAGGGTGACGTTTTGGCACTTTGAGCAAGACGTTGAGCCAGATAAGGGATTTGTTGGGCCTTCAAAGGCCTAGTCTCCATGTGCAAGGGCCTTCCTCAACCAAATCATGCCAAGTCATCGACATCACCACCAACACCATCGAACCCTAGCCTTCCACATGTGACGTCATACCCCAGAAGTGTAGTGTGAGGCCTCCAAAGGCAAGTCGTTGTCGCTAGAGAGGGCTAGTAACTCACCTGCAAGGGATCCTCAAGTGCCTCCAAAGGCAACGTCACTGTCCCAAGTGTCCAAGAAGCAAGGGCGCATCATCCATACTGTGGGCTTCTAGCCCCAAGTGAAGGTCCAAGTGACCTTGCGCCTTCACGAATTCCACCTGTCATGGCCCTGCAAATACAAGCAAATTCGCCCTGCAAGGGCTCACAAGTCACAAGCATCATGTCAAGTAAGCCATATATAATAAAAGAACCACTCGAACATGTGCATCAAATCCCATCTCTCAAAATAAACAAATGCTCAAAGACCTTATGCAACTTGCCAAATTAAGGTATGGGAGGGTTGTCATGGTGATCTATTGGGTGAATCATTCCCCAAATTAAGGAGTGTTTCCCAGGTGGACCCTCTCTAAGTCATGCGAAGAGTATGAGGTGGATATGGGTAATACTTTTGGGCATGGGGTTTCTTGACATACAAGGGCTCATATTTTCTCATTTATGGGTGTCTTTGTAGAGGGTGTACTTCCCTTCGTCCGCAATGCATGATTTTTCCAAGCCCTTTTGCCATTTAATTTATTAGAGTGTTCTCAAGTTGAAGCTAAAGTGGGACTTCTACCTAAGCATGAAAAAAATTGCCCACCTTAACTCTAGAATAAGTGTTAGAACTTGATAGCTCGGAGGTACTTCTGCATTATTGTGCCTAGGAAGAAGTCCAAGCAAATGTCTCTCTTAAGTAACTTTATAAAATGTATTTATAAAGTTAAATTGGGGCTTTTATTATTTTAGGGGGAAAAGTGACTTTATGATATTTGAGTGACTTAAGTCATCTCAATGAGGGAAAAAGTCGCATTCATCTTAGAAGATCCAGGGTCATGGAAGATGAAGGGTCACGAAAGATGAAAGGTCACCCTAAATGAGTCATTAAAAGCAACCATTGAGAAAAGTGGGGACACACTTTGAGGAGAGCTTCGAGAGGAATGTGAAGAGTCATTCATATTCCAAGAGAGACCAAGACAGTTTGAGCTAGAGGAAAGAGAGCAGCAGCAAGAGGGGATTGGCATGCATTACAAGGAGTGGAGGCACGCATCCCAAGATATCTTCAGCATTCTGGTGACTGATTTGCAAACATTAATAATCCCTCATGGGACATGGATCATTCTTCATAGGAGCCATGCGTGGAGGGTAGCTCACATGAGTCATGTTATCGCACGGTTTGTAGGAAAGGTCTAAGTAGCTTGAGTCAAGGCTTAAAACCGGCGTAACAGGAGCTTCCCCACCCACTGTCACCTCGATAGGGAGCTCTTTCTATTTAGGATGGCTAGTCCAAGGGAGACGTCCCTAGTAACCTGGGTTTCTGAAAGAGAAGGATCAAGGTTTAAGGCTCAACAGGTTGAGGTAAGCTTCCCTTCACAGATTACTRCCAATGATGAGATAGTCAAAGAAGATATTGTTCCACTGGATGGCACCTGTTTGCGAGACAAGACAAATAAAACTAAAAGTATGTGCTGCAGTGGTTAGTACTTCAAATTATCAATGACTATCTTTAAATGTATATGAGCAATGATCAAATGCAATTATTGACAAAGTCAATGATTGCTAAACAAAGACGAGAGACTTTATCACTTCTTCAACAAGTACACCAAGAGATAAGAGCATTCAATGTGCAAAATCAGATCTTTATTATATCACAATGCTACAAATATCAAATCTGCTCATAATAAATAATGTTG